>CM070631.1:15043868-15226884 GCA_036346255.1 Ampelocalamus luodianensis
TCCAACCTCAGCTTCAAATTCCAATAGAGCCGGCCACAATAAATAAAACAATCCACATCTATTTTTCTGCCCGAGTCAAAAAGGGTGCTGCGCCACCTCCTCTTGGGCCCATGGGCCTTGTAACCCTAGGGGCGTGCGTCCACTTCCCTGGCCGCCACCCCTGGGTCGTCTTCCCATATAGGAGTCGCCGTCTCCCTGGCTAGAACTAGGAATTTCGTTGAGTTTAGGTTTAGCCATTGTGCAAATTTCTGTTCTTCGGTTGTGTCGGACGACCACCTGTCAAAAATAGCCTTCGGGATCCCACATTTGTTTTTCAAGACCATCTATACTACAATTCCTATTTGCAATATCAGATTGCCTATATTTTATTATTGTTGGTTCTTCGATTGCTCGCAGGAATTGAACCTTGTGTTCAGGTTGATCGCGCTTCCAACACGGTCAATAACGTCGCAGAGTTGGTTCAACGATTGCTAAGGCGCAAGCGTCGTCGTACGGTTGTAGTCGGATCGTGAGAGTCACCTCTACCAAAATCGATAGTTATCAATCTCATCAAAAGATCGGGAACCCCGCCTGAAAAGCATCTAGGCCCCTAAAAAGTGGTTTCGGTAATTTATGATAATATGTGATAATTGGACTAATGTGTTTGTTGAGCATTTGCAAGGTTAAGTCCAAATGGTAAGTATGATCGTGAAGCTGCATGCTAAAGGATATTGTGAAGATCAAATTGGATCAAAGTCAAGGTACAAGTAGATTAGAAATCTTTTACCTTTTACCGGTCTTAGGAATTATGGTTTGAAGACAGGATTATAGGTTAAATGCCGTACTATTAAGAGGGATCATGACTAGTAGCTTGATAGCATGTTCTTGTGCTTTATGGATCAATCTAGGATCATGCATGCATTTGGATTGCTTTTATCTTTGCCAAGTCCGTTTTGTCGGGATAATCGGTAGTACAGGCATTGAACTTGCGGTACTACCGCTCCACGCAGTATGACCGGCTTGCGATGCGGTATGTTTTCTGAGAGACCCTTTTAATGGTTTCGTGCAAAACCCTCGGCAGGTAGTACCGCAAGTATTCACGCGGTATGACCAGGACTACGGTAATCGCATTTGTTAAGCGGAAGTACCGCACGCCGGTTATTCCGATCGTTACTTGGCGGTATGTTTTTCCAAAGACGCACCCTTTTTGTCTCTCTTGGAAAACGGTAGTACCGCACTCACTTTACGGTATGACCGCTCTGCGGTAGTACCGTTAGCATGTTGGCGGTAGTACCGCAATGCAAGTTTTAACGGCTATGTCAGGTCATTTAATGCCTCTGTTATAGCCGTTCATGATGGTGGTTGGAGAAGTGCGGTAGTACCTGCTTGGTACATGGCGGTAGTACCGCTTAAATGAAAAGTGGAGTTTTCTTCTCCAACGGTTATAATTTTTGTTGGGGGTATAAATACTCCCCCACCTGCTCAAGGACAGAGTGCTAGACCACATTTAACATCCTTTGAGCCTTGTGCATCCTTTCAACTTCTCAAATTTATTTGTTCACTCATTGGGAGGTTGTTGAGCTCATTTAAGTGCATTCATCATTCTAGTTGATCCTCTTGCACTTGAGTGTCGTCAAGCGAAGGTCCTTGATTTGTTACTCTTGGAGTTTTGCCAAACTCCTAGACGGCTAGCGGTGATTGCAGTGATCTCTTCAAGAAGATTGTGAAGAGGCCGCGCTGAATTATGAGTGGTTTGGTGTTCACCATCTCCGGAGCGGAGGAAGAACAACCAATAGTGATCGAGGAAAGGCTTAATTCGTGGAGCCGGCTTGATTGGTTCAAGCTCCCTCAACATGGACTAGTGAAGACCGACAAGTCTTCGATACCACGGGAAAACATCGTTGTCTCATTGTGGTTATTTCTAGTCTTTACTCTTCCGCATTTAGATTTCTAGCTTGATCTTTGTGCTTGTATTGCTTAGCTAGAAGTATAACTTGTTTAGACTAAATTGTTAATTAGCTTAACTCGTAAATTTGTGAAAAAGTTTAAAAACCTCCTATTCACCCCCCTCTAGTCGGTTATCCTTGATCCTACACCGCCTCCATTAGCCTTTATTTGTTCATCCCTTCTCTGTTTTGGTAACCCGGACTGACTACAGTTGGAGGGCCAGACTAACTAGACCACCGGTTCATTGGCGCAGCTAGTTTTTTCCAGAGGAGGTGTTAACGAGATAGGTGGCAGTGGAAACAGCCTCGGCCCAAAAGTGAGGTGGAATAGAGGCGGCAATCATCAGTGCACGAGCCGTCTCAAGGAGATGATGATGCTTGCGCTCAGCGACACCATTCTGAGCATGAGCACCAGGACAAGAGAAGCGAGCGAGTACCGCTCGATGGGAAGATGCGCAGGTAACGAGAGAGATACTTGCCAGCGAAGTCAGCGCGAAAGACACGAATAGGGGTAGAGAACTGTGTATGGACCATAGTGGCAAATTGTTTATAAATAAATAAGACCTCACTACGAGAAGACATGAAGTATATCCAAGTGTGACGAGAAAAATCATCTATAAAAATGATATAATATCGATGACCCCTTTCGAAACGAAGGAGCCGACCCCAAACATCCGAATGAACAAGATCAAAAGGACGCTGAGACACTGACTCACTATGAGGATAAGGAAGCTGAATCTGTTTACCTAACTTACAGTCCTGACAATCTAAAGACACATCTCCTGAGACAGACCCCAGAAGACCACGACGAACCAAAGACGACAGACGAGATCCACACAGATGACCAAGGCGGTGATGCCTTCTTTGGAAAGAGGCGGTAGGCGAAGTGGTAGAAGCCGAGAGGCGCGCACCGGTAGCAGCGGAAGGAAGGTGAAGCAGTCAAGCTCCTAGAGACGCCGTGAGTCAAGGCGTCGAGGCCGAACCAACCGAGCTCCCGTGTGGCGGTCCTGAACACAACAAGAGTCAGAGTCGAGAATGACCCGACAACCAAGATCAGTAATCTGCCCAGCAGAAAGAAGCTGCATGGTAAGGCGAGGAACATAAGCAACAGAAGGAACATGAAAAGATGAGTTGCTAAGAGGGCCTCGACCAGAGACAGAAAGAGATGTACCATCAGCAGTAAGAACACTGACAGGATAATCAAGGGGTGTAATGAAAGACTGAATGGAAGGCTCAGGAGTCATGTGAAAGGATGCTCCGAATCAAGAATCCACGGGGAGGTACCGATCGTGTAGAAGGTGGTTTCGCGTTCGAAGAGTCGATGCGAGCTCGCGAAACCGCCGAGGAGAACTGAAGCGGCAAGCGGCGCCGGTCCGCTATCTCCCGCCGGAGAGAAACTGCTGAAGAAGTCGATGCAGGCGTCGATGTAGAAGCACGATGCAGTGCTAGTAGAAGATCGGCGAGAAAGATGCCGCTTCTTATAGCACGGGACTCAATGTGGCCAACCTTGTTGCAAAGAGGAGCGATGAGGACGACCACCGCCGGATGGGGCGGCCACCACCTCTGTGGCGGCCGTGGAGGAGGCGATGTCTTTGGCGTGGAGCGATCGGTGCAGCGGTGGGCGGCGGTGAGCACGAGAGGAGTGGCGAGGCCGCACCACTCAGCGAGTCTCTCCGCACGTATCTCGATGAGGGCCTCCAGAGAGTGACACGAGGATGGCGTGCAAGGAGCCGGGCACGCCGCCGCCGAACCGGGACGGCGAGTAAGGAACTCGTAGATCCGTTGAAACTGTGTCAAGACGCATCTGGCTAGGCAACAGCGACAGAGCGGCGGCCAAGCGGTGCGAGAGAGTCCGGTGACGCTGCACAACAGAGCTCGGCGTAAAACATCAACGATAGCATCACCTGTCAAGAGAGTGCTCTTGGCGAACCACGGACGGTAGAGAGCATCACCGAGGGCTCGTAGCGCCGACGAAGATGAGTCCACATCCGAAAGCGATGGAGTCCCACAACCTCAGAAGAGAACTGAGGCTGGATACTGGCGATGAGGACAGCAGCAGCCCGAGCGTCGTCGTCGTACCACTGAGTGTAGGCGGTTAGGCGATCCTTGTAGAAATCCAGAGCCTCCGGTGGCGAGAGATAGCCTCATCATCGGCAAGGCGGCGGTCTCGCAGCGGCCTTTGCCATTTGTTGAAGCGGCGCCGCAACAGCGTAAACTCCGTCGGGAGTGTAGGGCAAGGCGAGTGACATCGCCGCAGGGCGCCAGAGGCGAAGACCACGCATGTGGATGCGCATGTGAGACACGAAGTCGGTGTAGTTAACACCATCGAAGATCACCGGACGGCGAGGAGAAACGGTGCCCATTGGTAGACTCGCTACCGATCGCGGCGCGGCGACAAGACAACGAAGTCTAACAGCGGCGCGACGACGCAGCGTTAGAACTCGTTTTCTTTTCTTTTCTTTTCTTTTCTTGCGGGCCGCCGACTCAAAAGGCCGAGGCCTCAAATCACCGAGGTCGCTTTCAGAGACCGGGAACTAGGGTCCCCGCCGGCAGCGGCGGCGGTCGACTCCAGCGCGATGGCGGTGGCGAGTGGAAGCGCGGCGAGGCGTCGGTGGAGGCGGCGGCGGCGTCGGGTGGAAGCGGCGGCGGCGTCGGCGGCGAGTGGAAGACCAAGACGGCGGCGTCGGAGTGGAGCGAAGCGGCGTCAGTGGAAGCGGCGCGGCGGCAGGAGATGAGGCCGCCGGCGCGCAGGAGATGGCCGTCGGCGGCAGGAGAGATGGCCGCGCGCGGCGGCGACTAGGGTTGAGGACGAGTTGCGCGTCCGGGTGGTAAGACCTAAAGCGCTCTCGATACCATGTTACAAATAGCAACTTGTATTCTTAGAGGGCCAATGGGCCAGTATATATACACAGAGTACATGTGGGGAATATGCAAATAACCCCTTATAACACTGGGGAATAATACAATAGACATATATCTCTAACAGATGTATGGTGGGAATACCTCACAAATAAGCTTCACTTGGTTTATTTGTGTGTGTAAAATCATGAATTATGGCTTGGGCTGGCAAAAAAGCTCGTTACAGGCTCGAATCAAAATTGATTCGATTACAGTAGTTAATTGGTTAAAATTGAAAATGGTCAATTTGGAATGAAAATAGGTTAATGAGGTTCGGCTCAATAGTGGCTCGTTAGCTCACTTTTAAAATAACCACTTAAACAATAAATAAAATGATTTTAAATCGAACTATGTCAATTTCGAATGAAGCTCAATAACAGCTCATTAAGCTCGTTAAGCTCGATATTTTTATTGACAGTTCAATTTGATTATTTGTTATATTCAAATAAGTGTAGTATAATGTGCATGCATTTTCTTCGACAGACACACGTATTAGTTAATTAAGTATTCAACCTTCTATGCAATATGAAAACCAGGTAAACAGAATGAAAAAAAAAATCGAATATAGTTGGATCGATGATATTCAGTTGCCCAATTATAATTAATTAGTTTTTCAATTTTCAAAACATAATAACTCAAACTAAAAGGCCATATAAACTGAAAGCACACCCTTAATTTTGAGTAGGTGAACCTCTAACCATGTAATATGAAACCAAATACCCCAATTTTCTTTTAATATTTGGCCTTAAGTTCAGTGGAGATGATTTACACTCAAATGTAGAATTTATGTAGCCATGCACAATATTGAAAACTGTGCAACTAAAATTTTGAATTGAAGTTACTATGCTTCAGTGTTCCACTACAGGTATTCTCTAATCAACAACACAAAAGTGGAAAACCATAAAAAACAATGTCACTTTAACTCATCCAATCAACCAACCAAGAGAGAACTGGCCTTTTAAGTTTTCAAAAGTATGAAAGTTACTTCAAGTTGAGTCATCAGAATACAGATATCCAGAGTGAGATATTAGTAAAGTGTGTCCTAACATACCTATTCGATTCCTCTGCTGACAGACAAGTTCAACATTTTAGTGTTCAGTACACCAAATTGTTGTAGAGCTGATTTTAGGTTATCTGGGCCATATCCCTCAACTGAAGCAATTCCTGGTTTGTCAAAGGATACAACATCCGATAATGAATAGCTTCTAGCAGCATGAACTTGGTTTGGAGCAGCATTGAATGAGCCTTTGAGTATGATGGTCTTGTGCACGCCTCCAAGTAGTCCATCATAATCTGTATCACCACTTTCACCAACCACCACTGTCATGTTTGACAGCTCTATCCCCCATCTTATATACAAGTACCTGGAAAAAGATCAACAAAACATACATTCAGAAAAATAAATCTTGACAAGGTTGTTGGCACTTCGTCTGAACATGCAGTGAAACTGAAAATAAAGGAGACGTGAACACGACCACTATATCAAGCTAAAAACATGAGAAGGGTCTATTGCTCTTGAAGGCAGTTACTTTCTTGTGGAAGAACTCTCCCATCAAAGCTACTGAAAGATGATTTGAAGTGAAACTGGAAAACAACAAAACATCCTAGTACTTCCTGCTTCTCTTCTGTTTATATGGTGTCACAAGTTGTTTCGTTTTCTCCTACTGGCTACAATATATGCCCCTCACAAGGAAGAACAAAACGTTAACATTAACATCTTCGGTCGTGGCTTGACGAGTCAACCCCCCCCCCCCCCCTCCCTGACCTCTGGAGCCGCCTCCTCAGGCAACTCAAGGGGCGACCCAACCCCGCCGCCGAAACCCTTCCCCTCCACCGCGCCCCCACCTCGCCGTGGCGGGACTCGATGCTCCCTCTACTCCCCTGCTCGGATCTAGGGGTTTCTCCCCCAGATCCGTTTCTTGGTGAAGCGTGCTATGATACGGTGCCAAGTACTAGTACAACCATGCTAGCTGAGAGGGAGGGAAGTGTGACCGGCCATGGGGATGTTGTGCACACGCATAAACTGTATGAGGATAGAGGTGGTGGCCGAACGCAGGGTGTTGTGCGTGCAGGTGGCACGACTGCATGTTGTAGGGCCTGTGCTGGCTACGGATTGCGTGGGTGTTCGCATGGACCTGAACCAATGCGTGAGAAGCTAAGGAAGGTTGAGGCGCAGGTACATGGGAGCTTCCTGGCCGAGTTCATTTCCTCGTCGAGTCTGTTTCCTTTCTTTCTTTGAGTCGGCCGGTCTTTGTACCGAATCCGTCATTGACGACTTCGGACGAACCGCGTTTTTGGTAACTATGGCAAAAACATCTATATACTTTTTTTTACATATTGATGGCCAAAACTACACACATTCGTGGACAACCTATATTTATTAACGGATTTACTCAGGGGTGGATCCAAATAAGCCCATGAGGGTGCACAAGACACCGGGTCAAAATTCGTTTTTCTTTATATAGCCCATGTAGGAATAGTGTGGGACACCCTTAGCCCAACCCGAGGGACACCTCGAGCCCCCAAACATCTCAACCGGGCCAAAAGGCTAGCCAGCCAGGCGAGCAGCCAACATATGTTCGAGGAGCGCAGCTCGGCCATGGCTGACGGGCTTAGCCCACATGAATATGGAACTGCAACAGGCCAGCAGCTCAAAAGGCCATCATGCTCTTATTGCTTTGTTTAGTGCCCATGGACTCACACGAACGAGCACCTGGACCGAGTCGTGCGAAAGGAGTAGGCGAGCAGGGAGCAATGCCGTTGGATGCCTCATACCCGGCAACTCGCGCACTGTCGATCGCCGACGGACGACGCGCTGGAGAACTCGCCCACTGTCGATCGCCTACCGTCTCGCTTCCCTTGATGTCGTTCTCCTCGCATGGCCACGGGCCGACAGCAGCCATTCAACTGTTCACACCGAGCCTTCTAGGTCTCTACGATTTTCTTCAACATGTTACACTTCCGATTTGTGATTTAGGGACTCAATTTGAGGATAGATGGTTCTATTCTTACCAATATTTGTTATAGGCATCATCTGTGTACGAATTCAAGTAAATGGTTTTATTCTTTGTAGCATTACAGAATGATCTCAGGTAATCCTTTGTGAAAGGAAAAAATCAATCTTTATGTCTCTTCTAAGAGCTCATTAGCAAATGAGTTTTTATCTCCCCAAATAGGTCATTAGCTTTTATACTTTTGTTCATGCCGACCATCTTTGTTTGCGGTCTGGTTCTTTGTTCTTCCTTTCTTTACTTTGAGCCAATTAATCAATACGGTTAGTGGGTTTCTCTATTTTGGTAAGTATTTTGATTGTTGCTTCTTTATCATTGTACATTGTCATAAGTCATGTTGAAATGTTGAAGCTAAAAGTTTACCCGTTAATATTTAGTACAACGTTGCTTGATAATTATACATGTGTTGGTATATATGGTGACACCCGGTCATTTTCATTCTAGATCCGCCACTGGATTTACTCAAATGAAGAATATGCTCATCAAAAGAAAGAAATAGCAGTTATAAGAATAGTCAGACCTTAGTGCTTGGCATCGCGATGCTAGAACAGGAATAAGATTCAACTTGCTACCATCATGGCTGTACAAAACATGGCAGCGCAGTGCTTGAATTCTCATTGTCTTCCGAAGCTCTTTCACAGGAGGTACCTAAAACAATTGAAACATGATAAAACACCAACTATTGTAGTTAAGGTCCAAAAAATTCTGTGGAGAACTTGACACAGCATAACAGGAGGAAAAAGAATCATACAGCTTCATTATTCTTCACTTTAAATGAAATACAGTAAGTTGATGAACATTCTTCGTCTTCAACAACTACTACTTGTCCACTCTCACTGTTCCTTTCTGTTGCCCAACGAATCAGTGTCTTCCTTAAACCTTCTCCTCCCCAACGATATTCAATTTGAGAGTGATAATCAAGATCGATCATAAATGGAAGCTCGGCAGGGCTAAGCATGTCTTCAGAACTTGAAGATGGATAACAAAGATCACTGCCACTGTTGCATATGAAGGCATCAAAATCAGTAGTTTCTATGCCCCCAGATGTTAGCAAAGAATGTATCTCTGATATTGCTCGAGATGTTGACAATACAAAACCAACCGCACCAGATAATCTCTCATTGCTTGAAGCCTCAAAAATATTTTTTATAATCTGAACCAGGTCTGCATCTTGCACAGAATCTACAGCGATAACAACAATGTGTTTCCTCCTTCGCAAAGACGGCCATTTATTGGAGCCTGTGGTAGCCTCAGCATTCTCACCAGACCCATCCTTTCTTCCGGCACTACCACCTCTTGAAAATTGTAGTACAGCATCCTCAAGCTTTCTTCTTGCAGTGTTGGAATTCCCTTCATTATTTTCCTTGGTGCCTGATTTTTCACTGTCCAAGGAAAGCTTCAAGTTAAGAGATATATCATGAACATCCCTCAAAGAGTCTCCAGGTGAATCTACTTCAGAAACTTCAGTAGCATCATCACTCCTTTGCCACCGGGGATGTCTTGGCTTGAGTGTACCAACCCGTGACAAATAGTTCTTGCAATGTTCAGGCCAAGAAAATTGATGGATATTTTTTAGACCATTCTGGCGGCATTGTGCCCATAACTGCTTATCGGAAACAAGCTTATAAAGTGCCTGAGCTATATCATTTTGATTGTGGGGATCAACGAGAATACCATTGTCAAGAACCTGAACAAAAAAATGAAACCAATAGAGAATAATATATGACATCAACAACTAGAGCAAGAAATTTCAGAGAAACATAAACAAGGAATCCGCAGCAATACCCGATGTATGTCAACAGGCCCACCATTTCGGGTAGCAACCATCGGTAGACCATAAGCAGCAGCCTGCCAAGCAACAAGGTGTAAAGATTGCATAAACATTGTTAATCCATATATAAAAGTAAGCAACCAAAGGAAATGTTGCAGCAATAACAACCTCGATCAAGGTGAGTCCAAATGGTTCGATAAAAGCACAATTGATAAATACCCCCTGAAAATGATAGAAACTCAAATAAGCATGCGTTTATGTATGAAGATGTGATTGAGGCACAAAGAAGCAGCTTAATCAGTTCGTTGCTGAAAGTAAAACTGAGAAGAAAAAAAGAAGGAAAGTATCGTCATAAAAACAGAACATAATATATGCATGAGACAACCAGTCTACCAGTAGTCCAGTACTGACATTGTTCATCATAGATACTTTTTTTTAATAGTCAGCATAGATACTTGTCACTAACACAACCTAGTAAATCCAGGTGTAACATCCAGTCAACACTTAATTTTGATCCCATTCACCTAACCTCAATAAACATGTCACAGAATCCACTAGCACGCTTATCGTATAAACCCTATTGAATCATTTCAACATATGAAGATATAAGATTTGATTACCTTAGTTCTTGCTGCTAAACGATAAATATCTGGAACTTCAGATTGCTTATGGTGCTTGGGGAATGCCACTTGGCCATATAGATCATATTTGTCAATTAACTTGAGTACTGATGTCAAAACAGCTGCATTTGTGCTTGACATTTCATCAATAACATCACGATTACCCATAATCAGTGTCTGCAGAAAAAAAGATAGTTATCAATATTGAGCACAGGCAACGCTAGTCAGTGACATAAAAACACTACTACTAACTAGACCACCAAAAAACAGCAAAACAATAATTAAGGCAACTAAACAAACCACACAGGACTGGCACACATACAAGGTTTGCTAAATTTCTCAATTCACGGTGTTCGCCAAATGCCTTGACCAGTGTAGTGATATTCTTCTTGGGATCTGGACGAGCAAGAGCGAGAATCATGGGCTTACGGGGGTTCGAGAAGAAGCGCATTATCTGAAATTATTTCAAACAGAACAGTAAGTAAATCTAGCAAGTGATCTCAGTGGTACATACGCAAATTTACTCCTGCATATCCTAATGGAGAATAGAATGGAAAAACGCACATCAGCCCAAATAGGTGGATCCAGTGAACCTGAGCCATCTTCATTTCCTTCTTCACCATCCAGGTCAACATCATGAGGCACTATATGGCTAAACTCCATACCGGGAGGAATTGCCTGATAATATCGTATAACAGTAAATATCAAAGAACCAAATATTGAAAGAATGAAATGCATTCAAACAGAAATGAGTTGATGCAGATGTACTTACACTCATGCGAGGCATGTAACGACCATAGCAACTTACACCACGCTTTATTCTTGCTCTAAGTTTCCTCGCCATAGTAAAATCAAAACCATCATATAATCCCCACTGTTGTTCTATCTCTTGCCTGGTGCTTGTAATTATGATTTCAGATGCATCAAGACAAAGTTCCTCAGCCTCGATTCGACGCATTATCTTGTATGTTGCATTTATTTCGTCCCTGGTTTGACGCCCTTGTTTTAAAAGTTGCTCCAACTTGTCTCTGCCAAGAGAATGACCTGTGAATACCATTGGGACATTCAGTGCCCCAGATAGTAAAGCAGCAGAATCGCCTGCATCAGCATAGTGCCCGTGGATAACAACAGGCCATACTGGTTGTCCACTACCAACTTGTTCTCCAAGGACCTTGGACATCTGCATGATATGGACAAGTGCACCATCAACAAATTCCTGGATGTGGGGCCAGAGATGCTCTTTAGGGATATATTTTTCTCTAGGTCCAAATGGTATCCTGACAATATAAGCACCACTGCTTTCACCCATCTCATGCCCAAAGTTCTCAGAATTTCTTGGACTCAGCATCTCTGTAGGTTCCCCATAACTCCAATCGACATCAGGTGCAGAAATCTGTCTTGTCAGCAGATCCACTCTATATACTCCAGGTGTTGAACCTAACGCCCTAGCAAGCTCTACAACATATTTGACCTGCAAGTTATGGAACCAATTAGTTCAACTCAAGCATCATTGGCATACACTCCAACCCGTAGGAACTAGGTAGCAACTAGACAAAACAAGCATAGCCCACCAGGAATGAGCACAAACAATTAGGCACAGCCATGAAGACAACATAAAGGACATAGACATGAAAAACAGGAAGACGCAATAAGTACCTGACCACCTGTATCTGAATCACGCCCAAGCTCCATATTCTCACCACGTATAAGACCATGAATGCTACATAAAACACAATAATTGTCAGCGGAAAGGAAAAGAAAAGCATCCACGTAAATATTGTCTACCGCAAACAAAAAAAAGATCAACTGGATTCTAACCAAACAATCTCAATGTAATATCAACAATTTTAAAGCACATCTCTTCCTTGTACTACTAACCTTGTAATAAAAGCATAATCACATATTTGATTGTGTTAGATTTTGGAGAGGAGAGGAATAGAGGCTGAATAATTGGTTCTATTGCAAGAGCCCAAGAGGCAACATAGTACAAGATAAACCCTAGACTAGACTACGATTACATAACTGCCTCTAGGGTAGTAGTGCAATAGTCATGTAAGTGCTAGGGGTAGTTATGTAATTGTAGTCTAGTCTAGGATTTCTCTTGTATACTATATATTGCCCCTTAGGTTCTTGCAATAGAACCAATTATTCAACCCCTATTCCTCTTTTTTCTCCAAAATCTAACATAGTATCAGAGCCTAGATCCAAACTTTAGCTTCCATCTTCTTCCACCGTAGCCCTGTGAGGACAATCTACACTCCCAGGGGCTGCACCCAATCTCGTTTTTATCTTTAGTATATCAGTAGTTTGTTAATGTCAAGTAGCAGCAGTACGCAATAGCAATCCTTATCCTCAAGACGTCAACCGCATCCTTCGTCCTCGATTCTTCAATGCTCGAGGAAGCTTTTCCGCCTCCTCGTGTGGCTCCGCCTCCTACCTCAAGGAGGCCCTCCTCCTTGCGCTCGCCGATGGTCACCACGGCAATGGAGACGACGACCTCATCACCACCGGATCCGGTCGAACGAGGCCCACCTGGCCACCGGCTCCACCTCGCTAGGCCGCCGAAGGGCCACCGGCTCCACCTCGCCAGGCCGCCGAAGGGCCGCCGGCTCCACCTCGCCGTGCCCTTGCGCAGGCGCCCTCTGCGACAGCCATCTTCACCTTGCTCGCTCTGGTATGACTGATACACGCACTGCTGTCACACCCATGGAGCTTTACCTAAAGCTTCGACCCACAGACGGTGTAGCACTGACAGAACCTTCTCGCTATCGTCAGCTCGTTGGGAGTCTTGTTTATCTTACTGTCACCAGGCCAAACATTACTAATGCTATTCACAATTGTGCAGCTTATTCATTAATTGAGAGGTATATATAGATATTATTACATGGGCTACATGAGCCACATGGGCCAGTAAGGGAGAGAGAGAGAATGTACAACACTATTAACATTCTTAACAGATTGAACCATAACTCCATAAGAAACTAATACTTAATAAATCTACAGTTTGTAGTAAAATCAAACGAGCTAGTACAATCAATCCATGCATTAGGTTACTGTTTTATGCTAACAGTGTACCCAAGGGAATATGATACAGTTTGAAAATACCAAGAGAAAAGGACAAAAAAAAAGCATAGGATGATTGAAATGGTTATGACATACATATAAGAATAAGGGGAGAGGCAAGCAAGGCAGGCAGGCACAGAAGAAGAACAAGTACAATTCAACAAGTTGCATGAGGCCTAGATAGTTCCAGGTGGTGGAGTGCGGGTGTGCATGAGTGTGAGATGTTGGGTTCAATCCCCACTCACACAGGGGTGAAAAGACACCCTATTTCAAAAATAAATAAATAAAATAAGTTGCAAGCGGGTGTGTATCGAAGGGCGGTTTTGGGCATTTACCGTGCATACAATGTGCTGCCGAGGACAATAACCTTTAAAGAAGGGGTGAATGAAACACCCAGCCCAATTTGGATACGCCGTCCATGTGTTCCATGTGTGCACTAGTGGCGGCCTAGTCCCACACTACCAATTTAAAGTAGGTTGCACTAATAGGTAATGTCTGTTGAATCCAAACGTAGCACATATAGGTTAACCCTTTTGAGCAAAACAAGGACGAAATCCTAAGAGAGTTGCTACGCATGCATAGGCACATCCTATGTGAGAAATGGGCTCTAAGCGGATTTTGGGCCAAGGGTGTTACATGTATAGGGTATAGGAGCAATTAGGGTAAGGTTCTAGAGTATCATAATGTTGGTGAGTTCGTATCAGAGTCTAATTAAGAAGTTGTATTGGAGTCAAATTGTATCCTTTGACTTTAAATGAAGGATGTGGGGTCCCGTTGAACTACACACAATTATTCCCGAAAATCTACATAGTATCGGAGCCATCCCCATTCCCATCCACCACCACCGAACCCTAACCCTAACTTGCATACCTTAGCCGCCACCGCCGACGCCATCATTCGTCATCGTCCTTGTCACCTCCACCTCCTGCGAGCCGCCGCCGCGTTGCCTGGCGGCCGAGGTCGGGGCCGCGGCTGGGACGACAGATCCAGCGGATCTAGACGCGTTGGCCGCCGCTTGGGCTGACTAAGCAACGCCGCGTCGCCTCGGGTTCACCATCACTACTGCTGCCTCGGGTCGCCGCTGTCGCTCGATGCTGCACGCGGGAGCACTGAAGTAGAAGGGGGAGCAAGGGAAGTCGGCCGAGAGCCCGAGAGGAAGTGGTTTCAGCTGAAGAAAAAGGAGGAGAGAGGAGACTGGAGAGGAAGTGGTCTCAGCGGCTAAAGAAAAAGGAGAGGAGTGGAAATATCTTGGCTAAAGAAAAAGGAAGAGGGGAAAAAATGAGTTATCTGCTGAGGAAAAAAATTGATGTTACGACTCTACATGATTTATGTAACCGTGAAGGCAATCTTCAAGGTTCGGCAGAATGATGATACGTGAAGGATTGTCATGATCGTGAGAGATACGCACGACATATCTTTGTAGTGATAGGCATTGCTTCGGTTGTTTGAGAAGACCCCTGCGGAGATTGAGGCTGTGAGGAAGGAAGAAGACACAATGAGGGCGGTGCAAGAGAAGAGAAAGGCAGCTGTTGAGACTACTTCCCTGTTGGTCACGCAAGGTGACATGAGAAGCAAGTTATAGGACCTCTTCACGACGGGTATGATAGGTTCGAGGGCTGGTGCAAGGTCATCTGAATTAAAGCTAGAGCTGAAGTCGAATTATGTAAAGATAGAAGTAAGAATTACCTGAATATGGTGTTTGATTGACCCACCTTGAGACACTATTGAGATTGTTATGATTTTATGTGTTATCAGTTGGTCTTAAGCAATGATGGTGTATAATCCTTAGACTTGAGATCAGCATAGTTTCCTACATGTGTAATAGTATACTTAGGGTTTGCCAAACGCTACTCCGTAACTGGGTAGTTATAAAAGTAGCTTTTGAGTATGTCATGAAACATGCGAAGGGATGTGCTGGTCGGATATGGGATTTGCTTCTCCTAACATAACAAGAGAGATATCTCTAGAGCCCTCGATGTGGTCGGATAAAAAAAGTGTATGGTCGCACCACTAGTGGTCGAAGAGTCGACCACGTGAAGTTATCTGTCACTTAATCGAGAAAGTATTGAGCAGTCCATGGATAACAATTATCTCACCTAGAGTTCAACCAGATATCGTGAAGCAAAGGGAGAGAATATGCAAGCAGATCGTTTAGTCCGGCCAGATACGAACTAGTCGTATGGAGATACGGACTAGTCGTGAGCTGGTCGGACATGATCATTAACTGGTCGTGAGCTGATTGAACATGATCACTAACTGGTCGGCAAACTAGTCGTAACAAAACATGAACTGGTCGTATGGAAATACAAGCTGGTCATAAGTGATAAAGACCTGGTCGCAAATCATATTACACAAGATTCATCCGATATTATCTTTGTGTGTATTCGGGAGTCGTTATGTCCTGCTAGGAATTGCTAACAACTGGTCGGAAAAAAGTTTCCGAGTCATAACCGATTACGCATGAACCTACAGGGTCACACACTTAACAGGTTGGAACAAATGAGTTCGGATATGATCCATTATAGACTCTTTATAAGGGGATGCATGGGGCTATTGGGGCATAAGAGTTGTGCCACCGAAACCCTAGTCGCCATCCCCCCGAAGGCCCTATTATGCACATTGGTGCTAGCACACTGGCATACGGCGATCCACCCCTAGACGTATGGATACCGTAAAGGTGCTACTGTGGTTACTACTGCGCTTATCGAAGACTATCAACGACCTACGCAAGGAACGTGATAGGTTGCTGGAGTAAACGATCGGTGCCGAGGACGTTGGACGATCGACTACGACCACTACATCGACGCGCTCGACGTTGGATCGAGCTGCTCAAACTCTTCTTCCGCTGCACTACGCGTCTAGTGGTAACGATATATAATCTCTTGCTTGGATGGCTTTTTGGTTTACGTGGTAGAATTTTTGAATTACCAGCTAGTATAGCCTACCCATACCCCTTTTTGTACACTGACTAATCGTGGACTAGTCGACAAGTCACTCCTACAGCGACTCGAGTCGACTTCATGGTTATTAAGGCGGTAAGGCGAGGCGAGGCGACTCACCCCCCTCACACCTTTTAAGCGGTAAGGCGCAAGGCGAGGCGACGCCTTAGAAATCTAAGGCGGTAGTGCGAGCGGCGAACTAGAAGCGTAGAAGATCCCGGCGGTTGGAAGCCACGAAGATCCCGCCGGCCGAAGCGCCCGCGCGCCGACGCGACAGCGCATTGCCCGCTTTGCCGCGCCGCTCTTCTTTTCCTTCGCCGGCGGAGAGCTCGATGAAGAGCGCGATTGTTCATCTTCGCCGCCTCTCTCGCGCGCGCCGCTGCGCGCCTCTTCGCTCGGCTCTCTCTCTGCTCTCGGCGACCGGTCTTTCTCTCGCATCCCCCTCCCGGCCTCCTTCCATATGTCCAGGAATGACGGTCGCCGCCGCCGCGAGTTCTAGCTTCCAGTGAGTCGCGCGAGATGGAGGCACCGCCGGACGGAGACGCACGCGAGGCGGGAGCGGCGAATGACGCCGAGGCGGGCGGCGAGATGGGAGGCGCGCGCCGCTGGTTCTAGCTTCGGTGAGTCGTGCGCTCCTCTTTCCTTCTTCCACTCTGGTTTAGTCGCTGCGATCCTCGCTGCCAAGGCGTCGCCTTGAGCCTTCCGACGCCATAGCCCGCTTGAGACGCCGGGACGCCATGGCACTAAGGCGGACGCCATGCGTGTGCAAGGCAAGGCGAGCCGACGCCTTGACCCTCGCCCACGCCTTACCGCCTAGGCGACGCCTAGGCGTCGCCTTACAGACGCCTTAATAACCATGGTCGACTTTATGACTTAACAACCATGCTTCACCAAATTGTCCAATGTTCAAACTAGAATTATGATCAAATGTTAACTGTCTATGGATTATATAAAAAATAACACACCCCTACTAACCAATGGTCAGATTTTATGGTTATTCTAAACACCAAGCCCATTGAATAGAAAAGAAAAGATGCAGGCTGAGACCAGTACCATCTCTAGAGAAAAGCAATTATATCCATACCTTATCAGTACTATGTACAGTTTTTTATCTTTGTGCTGACTTGCCCATGCCTCAATAGCATCAGTTGAACCTATCCTTGGCATTCGTCCCCTTGTGCTCTCATCGTGAATAGATGATTCATTAATGTTTTCTCCTTTTTCTCCCTCAGATAGGTCTTCAGACATATCAGCAGCAACATATCGACGAGCCTTCTCACGCTCAAGACGTTGTTTAGATAAACGGGAGGCTTCCTCACCATCAATCTGTATTGAACAAATTCAAGATGGGGTATAAACAAATAACATGCTGAAACCAACTCAAATTTGGATGGAAAAAAATATAAACATACATACGTGGGGAATGAGGAGTATTCAGAGTATTTTTCGTATTTAAAAATATCTTCTTTGCTTAAAATTCAAGTAGACCATCAGAGCAATATCTCCCTCCCAATTTAGTATTGATTGTAAATTTGATAGCATATATGGCATGAGACATAGGTCTAGTCACTTGAGGGCTCAGAAATGGTGCAGAGTGCAATGTACCAGCAACAAAAAACTCCCTACTGAGTCCTGACCAAAAGGAATATTTCTTCAGCATGCGTTACAGTGACCTTCAAGGTTTCGACCATTAATTTATATTTGTGTCAAGATTGGGCAGGAAAAAAAATGATGTAGGCATATTCATCATCAAAAATACTCTCGTAACATTAATATTGTAGTTCTATATTTTTGCTAATATATAATGACAAAAATTACCAGCTAAAGTAGTTCATTTAAGACAACATCAAATGAAAAAAAAAAACATTTTTCTTAGACTAGAGGGAGTATCAAAACCCTACAGTTTAAACAAAACGTACTTTCACATGACAATTGGCTGGTTTAAGTATCATGAGTTGCATCAGAAGACCTAGTAAGAAAAGCATTAGTTGACTAATTGGCTACTGCAACCGCAGTGTAAGCAAATTTCGAGACATTGAAGTTACAGATGGAATCGGAGTATTGAGACAAAACAAGATTGCTTAGCCAAATGAAGAATTTATTGGGATTAACAATGCACTAACCCTTCGTGGTATTATAGTTATAAGTAGAGTGCATTTAGAATCCATGTATTCTCATTACCTGTAAGGTTGTAAGCCTGTAACTAACAGATTAGAACTATATGTAGTTGGAACATAAGCGTTAACAGCAGTAAAACACATCCCAACCTTAGATTTCAAACAGCTGGTTTTTAGAAGACAAACTGAATTACTAAGGCAAGAGGGCTATTTTTCTGGGGCACAAAACAAGTACTAACTGGACAACCCCCTTGCCCGCAAAAGCCAATTGGACATGTCCCCTGAATCACCACACCCAACATCTAACTACTATTGTTCGAATGGTGACATGAAATATCTCTTTGGATGAAAGGGGGCCAGCACACTTATATAGTTTCATTCACAAATGACTCCCACCCACCACAACCCACATACGCACAACAAGTCAACAACTAGCAGTCTAGCACTAATTTACCAACAGCAGTGAACTCCCCAGGAGACACAAGGTAAAATAAATATAATTGCCCAAAAGCTTACTACGCGCACAACTTGGTGGGTAAAGTTATACTACTAAGCATGAAAAAAGAGGAGCAGATCAAGCCATTAATAACTTTCTTAGTTAACCAGAACATGCATATACCTGCTTCTTCTTCCTGGCGAGGTTCCAGATCCTCCACGACATGTTCTCCAGCCGCGTGTTCCTCTCCTGCGGGCTCCTCATCGCCGCCGCCTAAACAACAAAAAGTGCAAAACAATCACCAAAAATCACACCAAAACTTGAGCGATTAGCGAAAAATTGGGAGCGCTGTCCGATGGAGTCGGAGGTGACGCTTACCCGGACCCAGGTCTTGTACAGGTCGGTCTCGTCGAAGCCAGAGATGACCTCCTCGACGAAGTAGCGCGTGGGGCTGAACCGGCCACGCTCGCGGAGCATCAGCGACGACTTGTCCCGCTTCTCCCCGGAGCCGGCACCGGAACCGGCGCCCGCGCCCCCTCCTTCGCCGCCGTCGACCCCCGCTGCGGCCGAGATGTCCCCCGCGGCGCCGCCCGCGTCGAGGATGGCCTCCAGGTAGCTGTTGATCCAGTCGTTCCCCGCCATCGCGGAGCCCGCGAGATCGGCGCGCACGCCGCTCCCTCTCCCTCTCCGGCGCTCTCGCGCAACGAGGTGAGAGATTCGCTGCGATGCGATGGGATTGGGACGTGGAAGTGGGGGGGAATGGGTTGGGGTCCTGGGGGATTGATTGGAGTGGAGAGAGTTGAGGGAAGGGAAGTGCTGCTAGCTAATGGCCTAGTGCTAATGATGATTCGCGTGGCCTTTATCGGGCTGTTTTCTTTGCGGGGAGTTCAAAGTACAGCTGGTTAAAACGGTATTACAGTGCAGATACAGTTCTACAATACAGCAGTGTGGGCGGGGAAAGGATCAAAGGATTCCCGTTCCGTAGGCTCCGTTTCACGCACTTTTCGCGACCGTGCGCCACGTTGCGTGCTGGCGGAGCAGCTATTTCAACGCGCCCTGTCTCCGGGGAGCAACTCGTGTCACACTGCCATGTTCCGTGCCGTGCGTGGCGTATTCCTTTTTTGGGGAAATGATATATATATATGGGATATATAGGAGAACTATTTTATTATTTAATCTTTTTTTAATTTAATTTTAAAGTTAACTCCTTGTAAACTTTATTTCCAATTCTGACCCATTTGGTCACGCCATCACCCGTGACGTGATAAAACAACACTGTCACGTCACAGGATAAATCCCTAAAATCGCACTTTTTATCACGGCGTGACCAAACAACACAGTGGCGTGACAAGACTTTGACCAGAAATAGGATAGCGTGACAGTGTTGTTTTGTCACGCCACGGGTGGTAGCGTGAGCAAAGAGGTCAGAATTGAAAATAAAATTTGCGAAGGGTTAACTTTAAAATTAAATTAAAAAAAGGATTAAATAAAAAAATCTATATAGGATTAAGTACATTGTTCGTGTCTCAACTTTTGTTTTAATTTAAAGTTCGTTTATGAATTGTAATATCGGATAAAACATATCCACCAAGTATTAATACCGTACAAAAGATACCCTTTCGTATGTTTTAAAGCGATATTGACCGGTGTTTGACCCACGTGGCTTGCTCATGGTACTAACACATGGCACAAAATCACTCTCAAAAGGAATAAATGACGGTTTTTATACGGTATTGATACTTGGAGGACACGTTTTATCTGGTATTACAATTCAGAGACGAACTTTAAATTAGAGCAAGAGTTGAGGAACGAACAATGTACTTAATCCATATATATCTGTCGAATGATTTTTTTTTCATATCATTCGAATTTCTAACCTTTATATTTGTCTAGCGATTCGTGCTCCGACTGACAGCATCATTATCTTCTCCGACGACGAGTTGAGCGACGGGTCGCCGGATTAGGGTTCGAGGTTCACCGGAGCATCCGAACTTAGAGGGAGGCCAAGACAGCGGTGGCACCGCTAACCGCAGGCTTGGTGGACCGTGGGCGGCGAGGACAATGAGAACGACAATCAATTAGGAGGCGGTGGACGGCGGTGGCAATGGCCGCCGAAGACGGGGAAGAAGGCGAGGCGAGGGCGACGGAGGCGAATGGTGGGAGGAGGTCGACGGCGAGAGGGGGTGACGTCAGCGAGGCGGCGGCGAGCAGGGTGGCAGCGGGGTCGGGTTGGGAGGCGGTGGGGTGGAGTCGGGATGGGAGTTGGCAATCTAGAGCCAGGGTAGCAATTAGGAGGTACGGGTCGTTGGATTGGGATCAAAGTTTGAAAAATTTTGACTAATTTTTTTGGTACAAAATTATTCACATAAAAGTGAATGATACATAGACAATTTTTTTTTTATTTCATTTTCTACCTCCGCCCTCCACCGAGAGAGAGAGAGAGAGAGAAACTGGCACAATAGGAACAATCATCTCTTCTCAGTATTTAGATTGGCCTTGGAAAATTCCATCTAAAAAAGGTTTGTCTTGGAAAATGGAACAAACAAATTTGTCTAAAAATACATTTATAATATTATAATTCTACTAAATTTACAAATATGGTATTATAGTAGTTGGTAATGAAAGTATATTTTAGAGTCCTCCCAAAAAAAATTATATAATTAGAGATTGCAAGTAGGTTCCAAACTACACCTATTTATATTGATGGCTAATCTAGCCAAGATGCGGGGGGAAAAAAGGAAAATATTGTTGTGTTTTTGTGGTAAAGTTAAATGTAAGCTCGGCCAAACAAATAAAAGGGTTGTTCGACGCTCGACGCGCAGATTAGAAGGTGGGAAATGAGATTTAAAATTGTTAAATGAAAAAAAAAGAATGTGGTTAGAATTTAATATAGTTATTTTAACTCGTTTTCCTATGTTGAGCTCAAGTGGCGATAAGAAAAAAATTGAAAAAAATAGTATAATTATCATCAGAATAATTATATCTAGCCATCTAGGTGGTACAGGCATAGATCTAGTTTTCTTGTGGAACCTAAATGAGATGCGTTCTTTTACCTTGGAAATAGAAATGTGATATTTTGTGTCTTTGCTATGCAATAGATTCCTAGTGCATTTTACTAGTACCATTGCTGCTTTATGGTGAGGACAGTGGTTAGTTCGTCACGCAAGGCATATTCCTGGAATTATGCTCTTCGGAATGATTGCTTCCGCGGTCCAATCCGATGTTTTCGTGAAGACATACATGTTTCCTTTTCTGTTGTTGAAAAATCTAGAATAACTACGAAATACTCTAATTTCGAAAAGCATTTGCCTGGCCATGGTTGCATATGCCTCTTTTTTATAAGAACGAACAGGATTAGCAATACTTAATGAAGTAAGCATATATGGACATTGTTTCTTAAAAAAAAAAAGTGTACATATTCCCTCGCCAAAAAAAGTACGGATATTGGAGAAATTAACCGCTGCGTACCCACAAACCGGACAATCAAACAAGACTTACTCAAAAAGAAAAAGAATGGGTCAAAAAAAATGAGAATATGTTTGTTAAGATCAAATGTTGGGATTTTAGCGAATATATTATCTATTTTTCAGAGAAGTGACCAGCTAGCACATCTATAGGAATATGTCTTTTAAGGGTGCGTTTGGTTGGATGAACCAGTATGAATGGGATGAAATGGTACAGGATGGATGGAATGATCCTAGATATGATGGTACAATGTGAGACCCCGTTTATTAAACTTGTAATACTTAACCTTTCTCTCGGTTCTAGTATCACAAATAGAATAATCCGCGTCTCGATGAATATGTGCCTCCGAACAAGCAAAGACACATACATCATATCCAAGCATGCATCAATTCCATACAATGAATATAACAAGTCTACCAAAAGACATACATAATATAGGTTATTACAACACAGTAGAACCGCCAAATGACATAAGTACCAAATAAGTAACAAATGAAGCAAAAGTTGCCATAAGATGGTTTAAACCAAAAAGACAACAGGTTAGCCACATAACACCATTGGGGCAACCGAAGGCCGCCAAGCTAATCGCCCAGAACCGCCACAAAGACAACTCACAAAAGTGAGGTCCATCGGACTCACTATCATCCTCTGCACAACACAAGCAATGCGGTGAGTACAAAAATATGTACTCGCAAGACTTACGAGTAGCAAGCCTATACATAGCTACATGAAAGCTGTATTCAAAGGAATGTGGTTATATGGTTCTTTGGACGCATAAAGCAAGTTTCAATTGCAATATTGTAAATAAGTTGAACAATGGTTTGCAAAATCATTTTTAAGCATTTAAATAACAATGAGTAAGCATAAGTAACAAGTATCCACCTAGAAGTGACTTTCCCCAAAGCCACCACAACATAGCATGAATCCCTGATTCATACCACCCAACAAGTTTTAATTTTAAAATGTTGTAGTCTAACTCTTGAAAAGCTTATCCAAGCGTGTCCATAACCTAGGACGAGGCTATTCGAATAGTTTTAATACTGCAGGGTGTACCAATGTACCCACACTTCGCATCGCATTTTTGCCAAGCTATTAAACACACTTCCTTTGGTATGCCTAGCACGGCTAAGTCCTACGAACCCTTTCCAATGGAATATGCTAATCAAGAGACGCACGATGGGGTTAATCCTTAGTGATCTGCCGAGCAAATATGGATCACAAGGACCCATACGTGGAGCAAGATACACCGCCTCGGCGGGTGTTCCCCTCCCTAAACGTGTCCATGTTGCATATAATCAAATATGCAACCCACCACGCGACTCATTAATTAACACACCCAAAGTACTCGGCTAAGAGAGGTCTCATATCCTCTAGTGTGGTTAGTACGCACTGAATGCTCGGATAATGAGATACTCACAAGTAGTTCGGTCCTTAATTGACCCGGGCACCATTCCAATCACACCCAAAAGATCACACCATCTTACCATTGTGCCCAAGTCTAAACTGTTTTCATTTTCAATTTTAGTTTTGCAATTTAGACAAAGCACAAGGCTGAAATATACACATAGTAATAGTTTGTGTGATCAAAGTTATCGACGAGTCGATAACTGCCCATTTCTACCGATAGCTAAGCATGACTAAGCATAATGACACGTAAACTACTAAGTGACAAGGGTCCATCCAATAACCCAAAATCACAAGCAAGTAACCTAGGCTTCGTGAGTAGAGGAATAAACATTTCCTACGATAATGCATCTAGTAGGCCAACTATCGACAATAGTTTAAAACAACATAACAATGCATACATAGAATTTGCAAACAATATATTAGAATTTGAAAATAGTAGGAACAATATGATCAAATGAATGCTACATCCGCTTGTTCTGGTGAAGTGCGGATCCGATGGTGCTGTGGCTCAATATCAAGATTAATAATATTGTCTTGAACCTAACGCGAAAAGGCGATAAGCAAATAAGAACGAAGAACACCAAATAAACTCCAACAGCAAAACACATTCAAATCTAATAAAATTTATACTACAGCTAGGGAATGACCTAAGACGAAGACCAGAACAAGAATTATGAAATTTGGACTTAACATGCAAAAGATATGAGCAAAGTTCTCTATCTCAGCCTTATAACAACCTAATTAATAATTAGCACTGTTCATGACGAAATTTTCTAGAGTGGTCTAAGGTCTGAAATTTTCATAGCAGGTAGATTATGACATCCTAATAACAGCAAAGTTGGATTTACTAAATTTGGAGTTACACATATTTACTTATGATTTTTCTAAGTTGTAAATCTAATGCAAATCATTTTACAGAATTATGAATATGCTCAAATCCTATTTTATATGAAAGTATACTAACAGATTTAATTTAACAAAATTGATTTTGCACAAATTGGATTTATACTGAGAAAAGATATGCATTTTTAAGGTTAAAACTATTTCGGAATATTCAAAATGACGAAATCAAGTTATTCCTAATTACACAATTTTACTCACACTTTAACATGCTCAATTCCATTTTAGAATAAACTAAAGTGACAACATAATTTATTCTTGTTGGAATTATCTAAAAGCGATTAAAATGAACTAGTTATGAGTTTCTAAAGTTTTTATATCATTTCCAGTTGTTAAACAAATACTTACCGAAATGCGAACAAACTCAAATCAAGAAATAAGACGTGGACGCTCCACAACCCTTGATCTAAAATCCTACGGCTCACGCGCGCCGAAAACAGCGCACGCGCGCCAAACCTAATCGGAGCCCACCGTTGGATCAAGATCCAACGGCGCACACGAGTGTATGCATTCGGACGGTGCGGTTGCAAACACGATCTTGGCCGTTGATCGAAAGATCGACGGTCGAGAATGATCAAGACAACCGGAGGGTCCGAACGCACACAAAGATCTGGACCGCAGATCTAAAAATGAATGGTAGATATTGATCGCAGTTCAAAGGAGATCTTGACACGTGGGACCGCATGTCGGTGACTTGAGTCACCACGCTACCGGTTTAACCCACGTGCACAGCTGCACCGCCCACTTGTCACGATCGAGAGTGGCGGTTAGGACAGATTAATGCTTCTAATGATTACCATTAAATAAACACTAATGATCATTGAAATTTGATTTTAACCCCCCGGGCCCACAAGTCACGGCCCGAGAGGAGATTTAACGAGGATTAAATGCCGACATATTCAATTAACCAATGATTAATCTTAATAATGTCGACGAAGCGATGGATTGAACCGAGAGCGATTTAAGGATATTGGGCCCATGGTCGCTGGCTCAACGACAATGATTAAGACATAATTAATAACTAATGATTAGCAATTAATGTGTCCTAATCAAATGACGAAACGGAGCTCTGTCGCAGCAAAACCGAAGCGATTTCACGCGAATCGCGGCGACAACTGGCATGGCGCGCGCCACCAAGGACCAAAATGGATTCGCAATAGCACTCTACGAACCTAAAGGTGGCATTCTCGCCGCGGTGAGGACTAGAACAGCCGGCTAGCGGGAAAACGAAAATGGGAGCTTCATCGCTAAACACGAAAATCGCGATGAGCTCACCGCAAACCTAGAATGCGGGTGCGAGCTTCTAAGGACTAATAAGAAGCTACCTCGGACGAGAAGCTTCAAAGATGGCGGAGATGCTTGATCACGAGGAAACTCATGGACTTGGAGAAGAAAACCCGAGATGGATACCTGAGCCACAGGAGTGATACAAACATCAATATAGCTTCATAAAGGCCCACAGAAGCTACATGAGCCACTAATTGGAAAATGGAGCACTCACCTGAGCTGAGGAAGAAGATGACCAATTTCGGCCGAATTTGAACAAACCCCAAATTGGACAATTCCTGAGAATCAAATCCAAAATTAAGTGAGGGGAAATGTTCAGGGAAGTAAATAGATAAGGTTAGGGCAAATAAACGTGAAGGAGGACCACTGGAACACCAAGAACACCAGAGAAGCTCTTCGGGTCAACAATGGCGATTTGCCATTTTTGAGGTGTTAAGCTCCAATACTGAGAATGAAGCTTGATGGTGGTCTAAAGAAATACCAGGAAGCATTGAGAGTGCTTATAAAGCCATGAAAGCATTAGGGTTTGCACCACTCCTCTTTCGGGCGGCAAAACACAGAGCACAAGGTGCGGCCGACAAGGAAAAAGGGGTGAAGACGTGCATTAGGGCATGGCCTGGCTCAGTGTACCTCCCATACCCCTAAACGTCGACTAGGGTGACTTTAGGGAGCAAGAAATGACACTGCCATTACTTCCCTACTGTGCTCGCACGGCCGAAGGTAGAAGATGACCGCGTAAAGGCTCGGTGATTCGGTACCGTTGGATGAGACACGGACGGTGAGATAGCGCCACGCTCCGGCTTTAAACGCAACGAAAGGTTCCGAGCCTAGGATTAGAAATGAACGGCTCGAGATAGCTCCACGCCGCAAACTCAATTTACAACGGAGGAACACGCGGGCGTTGGATCTTAATCCAACGGCTCGATTCAAGAATGCAACCGAGGGTCCGGCGGTTCGGAAATCTCGACGGTTGGATGGAGATCTAACGGTTGACATTCAAACTTGCAACCGAAGGTCCGAAGGGTTACACGCGCTGCGGGCCGTGCGATTTAGATCCAACGGTTCAGATCCAGCGCGTTTTAAAGAGAGGCTGGTGCGCTTAGTTGATGGACCGAACAATTGGCTCGAGCCCGAGTCCGACTCGAACCGAGTAACAAGAAACCAAGTTTGACTTTGAAATAAGAACGAGACTTTGAATGATTTATTTGAGGTAGCAAATTAACTCCAAAAATTATGAAATTTTTACAGAGCTTGCTAACTCAGATATTAACTGAGTAAAATTTTCAGAG
Organism: Ampelocalamus luodianensis; assembly: GCA_036346255.1. NCBI lineage: Eukaryota > Viridiplantae > Streptophyta > Magnoliopsida > Poales > Poaceae > Ampelocalamus > Ampelocalamus luodianensis. The sequence continues at coordinate 15,070,997 of CM070631.1, forward strand.
GCTTTATACTGCGAATAATTCTCCAAAAATTCTGCAAGGCTCTGTTTTAATGTTTGACTGAGAGTCAAACAGTTTGATCGCCTCTAAAAATATTCAAACAATTTCTAAAAATTATGAAATTTTTCAGAGGGTCACATACCATCCCAAGAACTTAGGAAAAATATTTCCAAAGGATGATCAAAAGATTTGACAAGATTGTTTTTGGAATAACAAGATTTGGATCAACTAGACTTGTGACAATGTATTTCCATAATCCCTTGTAGAAGAATTGTTTAAGACAACAGAAATACATGATGTAAGAAAAGTTTTAATTCCTACTGATTTTCTTACATTTGAAACACAAGCCCAAGATTGGGATGTTACAAAACCTCCCCCTTACAAGAATCTCGCCCGAGATTCGCTTACTCTGAGAAGAAGGATGGGTAATCGCACGAAGACGGTCCTCGCGCTCCCAAGTTGCCTCATCTTCGTAATGGTTTGACCATCAACCTTAAGGAACTTGATGACACGGTTCCTTGTCCTTCGTTCAGATTCTTCGAGAATACGAACAGGATGCTCATGATAGGTCAAATTTTCTTGCAGATCGAGATTTTCCAACGGAGTTTCCTCAAGTGGAACACGGAGGCACTTCTTTAAGTGTGACACATGGAACACGTCGTGCACACTCTCAAGTGAAGTCGGCAACCCAATCAGTATGCAACGGCTCCAATCCTCTCGATGATGCGATAAGGCCCAACATATCGAGGAGCTAACTTGCCCTTGATGCCAAAACGCTGATGGCCCTTCAAGGGTGAGACCTTGAGATAAACAAAGTCATTGGGCTCAAAGCTCAACTCCCGACGACGACGATCCGCATAGCTCTTTTGCCTGGACTGGGCCACGCGCAAATGCTCACGAATCAGCTGGACCTGACTTTCGGCCTCATTGATGGAATTCGCCCAAGAACCGACGCCACCGCTTCACCAGTTCAATGGGGTTCTACACTTCCTACCATACAAAGCCTCAACGGTGCCATGCCAAGACTAGCTTGAAATCGTTGTTGTAGGAGAACTCGCAAACGGCAAGCACTTCTCCCACCTTTTCCATAGGAAAGAACACAAGCACGAGCATATCTTCCAACACTTGGTTGACTCTCTCCGTCGACCATCGGTTTGAGGATGATAAGCTGAACTGAAAGAAAGACGTGTACCCATCGCCTTTTGCAGATTATGCCAAAAGCGAGAGGTGAAAAGAGAACCACGATCTGACACAATCGTTCGTGGCACACCATGCAAACATACAATGCGAGACACATAGAGATCCGCCAGCTGACTAACACTGAGATTGGTACGCACTGGCAGAAAATGTGCCACCTTTGTCAATCGATCAATGACAACCCAGATAGCATCCTTCCCAGAAGAAGTACGGGGCAGACCGGTGATGAAATCCATACCAACGGAATCCCACTTCCATTCTCGCATGCGGCAAAGGTCAAGAAGGCTCGCTGGCCGATGTTCGGCCTTGACACGATAAAGACACGTCGCACTCGGCCACGAACCTGGCGATCTCGCGCTTCATGCGAGTCCACCAGAATCTCTGTCGAAGGTCTTGATACATCTTGGTAGCTCCAGGATGGATAGACAAAGGGGAGTCATGGGCCTCGCGGAGAATCAAATCCCGCAATTCCATGACCTTGGAACCACCAAGCGCCGTCCCAAACCACACAACACCGTGCTCATCCTCGAGAAAAGCACTTAGCTGTCCCATTCTTGATGTTCGCTTGATTTGGATCACACCAACATCCTGTCATTGGCGACCTTGATTTGCTCCACCAAAGTCGGTTGCACAACCAAGGTAGCAAGAGAACCATACTCAACCAATCCCAAATTAAGCGCTGAAATTCTTCGAGAAGGGTAGGTTGTTGCTCTTGAAGTGACAAGGTATTGCAATACACCTTGCGATCGAAAGTGCATCCGCAACAACATTAGCCTTGCCCGGTGATCTTGAATGCCCATATCATAATCTTTGATCAATTCCAACCATCTCCTCTCGCTCGAGGTTCAGATCTGGTGGGTGAACAAATATTTCAAGCTCTTGTGATCGAATACACCTCACAGCGGTTACCAATGAGGTAATGCAGCCAAATCTTGAGTGCATGAACCATCGCCGCTAACTCCAAATCATGGGTAGGATAATTGAGTTCATGAGGCCTCAATCGCCTCGATGCATAGGCCACGACCTTGCCTTCTTGCATAAGAACACAACCGAGTCCCGCCGAGAGGCATCACAATAAATGTCAAAGCTCTTATGCACATCGGGAGAACAAGCAGTGTGCCGACGTCAATCGCTTTTGAGTTCTTGAAAACTCAAATCACAAGCGGATGACCACACGAATTTCTTTTCTTTCTTGAGCAATTCGGTCATGGGCTTAGCAATTTTGGAGAAGTTCTCGATAAAGCGCGTAGTAGCCCGCTAAACCAAGGAAACTCCTCACATCGGTGGATCGACTTGGTTGCCCCAAGATAGAACATCGCCGACCTTGCTAGGATCTCATCATGACACCACCCATTGAAAGAACATGGCCCAAGAATGCCACTTCCTTCAACCGGAACTCGCACTTGTCGAACTTAGCATACAGCTGATGCTCACGCAGCTTTCCCAAAACAATCTGCAGATGCTCAACATGCTCTTCTTCACTCTTGGAGTAGATAAGAATATCATCAATGAAAACCACAACAAACTTATCCAAATACTCCTTGAACACCGAGTTCATAAGATTCATGAACAAAGCTGGAGCATTGGTCAAACCAAAAGACATGACGGTGTACTCGTAAAGGCCATAACGAGTAGTGAACGCCGTCTTTGGAATATCCTCAGCCCTGATCCGGACTTGATGGTACCCCAATCTCAAGTCAATCTTGGAGAACACACAAGCTCCAGTCAACTGATCAAAGAGATCATCAATACGAGGAAAAGGATATTTATTTTTCACCGTCACTTCATTCAATGGACGGTAATCACACACATCTGTGGTCTTGTCCTTCTTCTTCACAAAAATAACCTGACAACCCCAAGGAGATGAGCTAGACGGATGAAGCCTTTTGCTTGAAGCTCACCCAAGCGCTTCTTTAGCTCCTCCAACTCATTAGGAGGCATTCGATGCACGGCGCCTTAGAAATTGGAGCGGTGCGGCAGCAACTCAATCACAAACTCCAAGTCTCGAATCGAGGCATACTGAGCAAATCTTGAGGAAGACATCCACAAAGTCACGCATGTGGGCACATCCCGAATCTCCATGGTGGTTTAGCTTCAAGGGCACAAAGGTGTGGCCCTCGCAGCGCGTGTGAAATCCCAACTTGCTCGCCCGAGGGACTAGTGAGAAAACCATCTTCCCGGCACAATCGATTTGCCCCAAGTGTTGAGACAACCAATCCATACCAAGAATCACATCCAGACGCTACGAGTCAAGTAAGATGAGGTTCGCCAAGAATTCCACTCCTTCAATATTAATAGGACGCCCAACATTCTTGATCGCTCTCATTTCCGCTCCCGAGAGCGAATAAGCAAAGGAATCCCCAAAGGAACAAAGTGAAGGTCACAAACAGAAGAAAAGATCTCAAATAAAGGAATGTGAAGCTCGAGTCAAACAAGACCGCAGCAGACGATAACTAACAAGGAACGTACCCAACACAACGTCAGTGCCTCCCGAGCCTCCTCACCGAGATGTGGTTGACTCGACCACTCCCGACACCCCGAGTCTTCGGATCACCTTACGTCGGTGTGTGACCATTCCGCGTCCTCCATTAGGACGAGGGGATGCTTCAACTCTCTCGAGGGCAAATCGCTAGCATAGTGGCCCTTCTTGTTGCAGCGAAACAGGTAATATCGGCACTGGGTTGCGGAGCGCAACTTCGCCGGGTCGCAGTGCACGTGGTGAAACACGGCCGCGGGGACGAGCAACCGCGCCGACGCCTCGGTAGTGGTGAAGCCAAAGCACGAGCCCTCGTGTGGGCCCAACACGGGACGAGTGAGGCTAGCTGCGCGCATCGATGGGCCTCCCACTTGCGCTAAGGACTCACCCAGCGCCTTCGCTTTGTGCTCGCGACGATGGCCTTATCAACCAAGGCTCGAAGTTAGCAAAGTCCACAATAGATAGCTTGTCCCGCGGCTCCTGACAAACCATCCATGAACTTCTCTTGTTTAGCCTCATCGAGGCCACCTCTCCCGAGCATAACGAGCCAAGTGGTTAAACTCGTAAAGATACTCGAGAGCGCACTTGCGCCGCTTAAGCGCAAGAAACTCTTTCTTCTTGAGCTTCATCGGGCCATTAGGAATGTGGGCCCGACGGAAAGCGGATCGAAACTCATCTCACGAGACAACGTGGCTGCGCGCCGCATGGCGAGAAAGTTCTCCCACCAAGAGAGTGCCGCACCTCAAGCCGATGGGATGCAAAGAGTGCCCGCTCCGCTCCCCGGCATCGAGCGATATTGAGCTTCGCTCAACAAGACGCAGACCAATCATCCGCCGAGTGGATCCTCGATCGAGAAAGTGGGCGTGCAGACGGAGAAACTCCGCAAGCCCACCACGAGGCGGTGGCCACCACCTCCGCATCCCGGCAAAGATGGAAGCGAGGTGTTCCTCGCAATGACCTCCAAGATCCGGTCCGGTCCATGCGATTCCGCCGATCTCGAGCGTAACCTCACCATGGTCTGAGGAGAGGAAGCTCCTCATCTGAATCCACCGACCGATTGCATGGTGGTTCTTGTCATCCTGCTCCACAAAAATAGGTTAAAACACAACTCCGGAACAGGAGACCAAGAAAACAACTAACCCTAAACAAATTCCAAAAGCTCAAGTAACCACATAAAATTACAGCAAGATCACAGAGATAATATCCATCTTCCCATTATGACTAACTTGTATTAAAGAACAAGTAATCAATTTTTCAGGAAGGAAATTTCAGAATAACAACTTCTGTTCGAAACAGCTAGGAAATAGGGTGAGATATCTACTAAAGAATGGTTAGACACTTAGCTATCTCATATCACTTCTTACCCTTTTATTCCCACAAATTTTAGTGGATTTAACCTCTCATTTTCAGCACTTTTACTACCTAAATGCTAGCTGTCCAGAAATTGTCTTGCTTGCTGTCCAGATTTTCCCATTCAACTTTTGGCCAAAATTTGTAGCTCCCAGCAGCTCCTAATCTTCTCAAAACAGCCAACACTTTCATTTTATAACTCTCATGGTTTACCCAAAACCAATCTACTTGGCTACTAACTTTTGAAGGAAGATGAGAGGAAAACTCAGCTTTCAAATTCAGTTTAGAACAAGGTGAGATGAGCAAGCTAAGATAGATGAGGAGTAAAATCCGAGAACTTACTTAAGATTTTCAGGAAAGCACTAACATTTGGAAAGTAAGTTTTCAAAATATACTAGGGACGACCAAGCTAGGGGTTTCTACGGTCAGTATGGCTCTGATACCAAGCTCTGTGAGACCCCGGTTTATTAAACTTGTAATACTTAACCTTCCTCTGGTTCTAGTATCACAAATAGAATAATCTGCGTCTCGATGAATATGTGCCTCCCGAACAAGCAAACACACATACATCATATCCAAGCATGCATCAATTCCATACAATGTAATATAACAAGTCTACTAAAAGACATACATAATATAGGTTATTACAACACACCAACCGGCCAAATGACATAAGTACCAAATAAGTAATAATGAAGCAAAGTTGCCATAAGATGGATTAAACCAAAAGACGACGGTTAGCCACATAACACCATTGGGCAACCGACCGGGCCGCCAAGCTAATCGCCAGAACCGCCACAAAGACAACTCACAAAAGTGAGGTCCATCTGACTCACTATCATCCTCTGCACAACACAAGCAATGCGGTGAGTACAAAAATATGTACTCATAAGACTTACGAGTAGCAAGCCTATACATAGCTACATGAAAGCCGTATTCAAAGGAATGTGGTTATATGGTTCTTTGGACGCATAAAGCAAGTTTCAATTGCAATATTGTAATAAGTTGAACAATAGTTTGCAAAATCTGCTTTTAAGCATTTAAATAACAATGTAGTAAGCATAAGTAACAAGTATCCACCTAGAAGTGACTTTCCCCAAAGCCACCACAACATAGCATGAATCTCGATTCATACCACCCAACAAGTTTTAATTTTAAAATGTTGTAGTCTAACTCTTGAAAAGCTTATCCAAGCGTGTCCATAACCTAGACGAGGCTATTCGAATAGTTTTAATCCTCGCAGGTGTACCAATGTACCCACACTTGCATCGCCTTTTGCCAAGCTATTAAGCACACTTCCTTTGGTATGCGCAAGACGGCTAAGTCCTACGAACCCTTTCCAATGGAATATGCTAATCAAGAGACATACGTATGGGGTTAATCCTTAGTGATCTGCCGACTAAATATGGATCACAAGGACCCATACGTGGAGCAAGATACACCGCCCTGCGGGTGTTCCTCCTACAGCGTGTCCATGTTGCATATAATCAAATATGCAACCCACCACGCGACTCATTAATTAACACACCCAAAGTACTCAGCTAAGAGAGGTCCCATATCCTCTAGTGTGGTTAGCACGCACGTAATGCTCGAATAATGAGATACTCACAAGTAGTTCGGTCCTTAATTGACCGGGCACCATTCCAATCACACCCAAAAGATCACACCATCTTACCATTGTGCCCAAGTCTAAACTGCTTTCATTTTCAGTTTTAGTTTTGCAATTTAAACAAAGCACAAGGCTGAAATATACACATAGTAATAGTTTGTGTGATCAAAGTTATCGACGAGTCGATAACGCCCATTTCTACCGATAGCTAAGCATGGCTAAGCATAATGACACGTAAACTACTAAGTGACAAGGGTCCATCCAAATAACCCAAAATCACAAACAAGTAACCTAGGCTTCAGTGGTAGAGGAATAAACATTTCCCTCCGATAATGCATCTAGTAGGCCAACTATCGACAATAGTTTAAAACAACATAACAATGCATACATAGAATTTGCAAACAATATATTAGAATTTGAAAATAGTAGGAACAATATGATCAAATGAATGCTACATCCGCTTGCTCGGTCAAGTGCAGATCCGATGGTGCTGTGGCTCAATATCAAGATTAATAATATTGTCTTGAACCTAACGCTAAAAGGCGATAGCAAATAAGAACGAAGAACACCAAATAAACTCCAACAAGAAACACATTCAAATCTAATAAAATTTATACTACAACTAGGGAATGACCTAAGACGAAGACCGGAACAAGAATTATGCAATTTGGACTTAACATGCAAAAGATATGAGCAAAGTTCTCTATCTCACCTTTATAACAACCTAATTAATAATTAGCACTGCTCATGACGAAATTTTCTAGAGTGGTCTAAGGTCCAGAAATTTTCATATAGGTAGATTATGACATCCTAATAACAAAAGTTGGATTTACTAAATTTGGAGTTACACATATTTACTTATGATTTTTCTAAGTTGTAAATCTAATGCAAATCATTTTACTGAATTATGAATATGCTCAAATCCTATTTTATATGAAAGTATACTAATGTATTTAATTTAACAAAATTGATTTTGCACAAATTGGATTTATACAGAAAAAGATATGCATTTTTTAAGGTTAAAACTATTTCTGGAATATTCAAAATGACAGAAATCAAGTTATTCCTAATTACACAATTTTCTGCTACTGCAACATGCTCAATTCCATTTTTAGAATAAACTAAAGTGACAACATAATTTATTACTGTTGGAATTATCTAAAAAGCAGTTAAAATGAACTAGTTATGAGTTTCTAAAGTTTTTATATCATTTCCAGTTGTTAAACAAATACTTACCGAAATGCAGAACAAACTCAAATCAAGGAATAAGACGTGGACGCTCCACAACCCTTGATCTAAAATCCTACGGCTCACGCGCGCCGAAAACAGCGCACGCGCGCCAAACCTAATCGGAGCCCACCGTTGGATCAAGATCCAACGGCGCACACGAGTGTATGCATTCGGACGGTGCGGTTGCAAACACGATCTTGGCCGTTGATCGAAAGATCGACGGTCGAGAATGATCAAGACAACCGGAGGGTCCGAACGCACACAAAGATCTGGACCGCAGATCTAAAAATGAATGGTAGATATTGATCGCAGTTCAAAGGGAGATGCTGACACGTGGGACCGCATGTCAGTGACTTCGAGTCACCCACGCGCTGGTTTAACCCACGTGCACAGTGCACTGGGCCCACTTGTCGATCGAGAGTGGCGGTTGGGACAGATTAATGCTTCTAATGATTACCATTAAATAAACACTAATGACTCGAAATTTGATTTTAACCCCTCGCCCACAAGTCGCGACCCAGGAGATTTCGATAGGATTAAATGCCGACATATTCAATTAACCAATGATTAATCTTAATAATGTCGAACAAATGCGAGATTGAACCGTAGAGCGATTTAAGGATATTGGGCCCACTGGTCAGTGGCTCAACGACAATGATTAAGACATAATTAATAACTAATGATTAGCAATTAATGTGTCCTAATCAAATGACGAAACGGAGCTCGTGCCAAGAAACCCGAAGCGATTTCCACGAATCGCCGGCGACACCTGGCATGGCGCGCGCCACCAGGACCAAAATGGATTCGCAATAGCACTACTGAACCTAAAGGTGGCATTCTCGCCGGCGCGAGGACTAGAACGCCGGCCAGCGGAAAAACGAAATGGGAGCTATCGCTAAACACGAAAATCGCGATGAGCTCACCTGCAAACCTAGAATGCGGGTGCCAGAGCTTCTAAGGACTAATAAGAAGCTACCTCAGGGACGAGAAGCTTCAAAGATGGCCGGAGATGCTTGATCACAGAGGAAACTCGCCGGACTTGGAGAAGAAAACCCGAGATGGATACCCTGAGCCACAGGAGTGATACCAAACATCAATATAGCTTCATAAAGGCCCACAGAAGCTACATGAGCCACTAATTGGAAAATGGAGCACTCACCTGAGCTGAGGAAGAAGATGACCAATTTAGTAGAATTTGAACAAACCCCAAATTGGACAATTCACGAGAATCAAATCCAAAATTAAGTGAGGAAATGTTAGGGAAGTAAATAGATAAGGTTAGGACAAAGAAACGTGAAGGAGGACCACTGGAACACCAAGAACACCAGAGAAGCTCTTCGGGTCAACAATGGCGATTTGCCATTTTTGAGGTGTTAAGCTCCAATACTGAGAATGAAGCTTGATGGTGGTCTAAAGAAATACCAGGAAGCATTGAGAGTGCTTATAAAGCCATGAAAGCATTAGGGTTTGCACCACTCCTCTTCAGGCGGCAAAACACAGAGCACAAGGTGCGCCGACAAGCAAAAGGGGTGAAGACGTGCATTAGGGCATGGCACTGCTCGGTGTACCTCCCATACCCCTAAACGTCGGCTGGGGTGACTTTAGGGAGCAAGAAATGACACCGCCATTACTTCCCTCGTGCTCGCACTACTAGAAGGTAGAAGATGACCAGCGCAAAAGGCTCGGTGATTCTCAGCCGTTGGATGAGACACGGACGGCTGAGATAGCGCCACGCCTCCGGGCTTTAAAACGCAACGAAAAGGTTCCGAGCCCTAGGATTAGAAATGAACGGCTCAGATAGCTCCACGTCGCAAACTCAATTTACAACGGAGGAACACGCGGGCGTTGGATCTTAATCCAACGGCTCTGATTCAAGAATGCAACCGGAGGGTCCGAAGGGTTCGGGAAATCTCGACGGTTGGATGGAGATCTAACGGTTGACATTCAAACTTGCAACCGGAAGGTCCGAAGGGTTACACGCGCGCGGGCCGTGCGATTTAGATCCAACGGTTCGGATCCAACGCGCGTTTTAAAGAGAGGCTCGGTGCGCTTAGTTGGTGGACCGAACAATTGGCTCGAGTTCAGTCCGACTTCGAACCCGAGTAATGATAAAACCAAGTTTGACTTTGAAATAAGAACAAAGACTTTGAATGATTTATTTGAGGTAGCAAATTAACTCCAAAAATTATGAAATTTTTACAGGAGCTTGCTAACTCAGATATTAACCTGGAGTAAAATTTTCAGAGGCTTTTATACTGCGAATAATTCTCCAAAAATTCTGCAATGCTCTGTTTTAATGTTTGACTGAGAGTCAAACAGGTTTGACTGCCTCTAAAAATATTCAAACAATTTCTAAAAATTGTGAAATTTTTCAGAGGGGTCACATACCATCCCAAGAACTTAGGAAAAATATTTCCAAAGGATGATCAAAAGATTTGACAAGATTGTTTTTGGAATAACAAGATTTGGATCAACTAGACTTGTGACAATGTATTTCCATAATCCCTTGTACAATAATTGTTCGGCACAACAGGAAATACATGATGTAAGAAAAAGTTTTAATTCCTACTGATTTTCTTACATTTGAAACACAAGCCCAAGATTGGGATGTTACATACAAGTAGTATGTTTTGTTGGTGTAATAATATGATACATGATTTTGTTTGGTTGTTTGAATGGAATGGTACATGATGGTTTAAGATAATGTTTGGTTTGAGGGATGAAATTGAATGAGTTGTGTTTGGTTACCTCCTCTACTACTCCCGATGAAATTACCTCCTTCTAACAACAAAGGAGGCTCACCTGTCATCTCCACACACAACAGAGAACAGAGAGAGAGAGAGATGGAAGAGAAGAACAGAGGAGGAGCACGACAACGGCAAGGCTTGCTCGCCGGCAGCGCCGGGATGGCGGGGAGTCTGCGTTGACCTCAATAATAGATTGCGAGAGGGATGAGAGAGCCAGGGGAGGCGGCGTCGCAGCTCGGGGCAGCGGGGCGCACACGCGCGACGACGGCAACATGGGCGTCGACAGCGACGACGGTTAACCGGTGGTTAAACAGGGAAGTTGGTGCGCACACGAGCATCTATGGGTGATGGGAAGCTTGCCTGACTGGTTGGTGAAGACGGGAATGGACCGAGGTGACGCAGCTGAGCTCACGTGGCGATGGCGCTGTGGAAGTAGGTGGGCTAGAGTGTTTGGTGGGAGGAGGTTGGAGGAGTCGAGGGAGGTGAGGGGATGCTCCTGGAGAAGGGAATCAGAGGGAAGCTCATCGGAGTGGAAGTGGTGGCGGCGGCGGCTGTTTTTGCCCAGAGCGAGAGAAGATGACCGCGACGTGAGATCCTGTGGGGGAATTCCAAAATTGACTAGGCGGGAATACTTGTGGTGTTCTAGAACACGACGTGACGCGGTCGGCCATGGGAGAGAACCTCCAGGTTGGCCGGAGCGTTGGGACGAAGGTGGCGGGCGGCGCGAGGCGCGTGACGGAGGCGTGGTCGTTCCAGGCGATTCTGAGCAGGAAAGGGGAGAATATGATGACCGTGGGGTGGAGGGGACCCAGTGGTGCTAGTGTGCATAGAGGGGACGACCGGGACGGCAGTGCGGCTTGGCGAGGCACGGCGGGAACATTGAACATTGTAGAAATTCCGGAAAGTTGAAAATCACATAAAATGATAGAATTCTGAAAATACTATTCACTGAACATTGTGGTTTCGGATTGACTGGAAACAAGGAAAGATTTTTATGGCCATAGAGAGGAAGTACAACATTGAACGCACTGAGGCAAACTCAACAGTGTAGACGGCTCGGTTAGATAACCTTCGATGGCGACGCAGTCCGACGGAGAAGACCTTCAGCGGGCGGCAGACGGACGTTGGCGTTCCGGGCAAACAGAGAAGAGTTAGCGGATGAGATTTGTGGCGAAATGAAGAGGGAACCGCGGGGGAATGTAATGCTCTCTTCGGTTGGGGTGGAACGCACACAATCGGCCGGCGACGGCGACGACGCCCAAAATGGACCAAATAAATAACAAAAAATAAATAAAATCTAAAAATTATAAAATAAATAATGAAAATAGAGGATGAATTTAGATAAATTTAGGAGAAAGAATCAATGGATTTGGAGTTTGCATGTGAAAGAATGAATTTTTGGAATGAATAAAATTTTCATGTACAAAGGGCAAAGCATAGACTGAATAATATTGCTACTGTTCATTGTCTTCTTCAAGCCGACAGAAGCATGGAGGAAAAAAGAAAAATGGTGGCGCCTAGAGAAGAAAAAGGGAGGGGTGGTCAACGATGGGGGAAAATAGGTCGCTTATCCCGAGACGAAGTCGTAGGAGGTGGCAGTGCAGCGAGGGGCAGCCGGTGGTGGTGGCGGCGGGCAGCGCACCGATGGTGGCGCACGGGGGCGGCGGCGCTCCGGCGAGGTTCCTGTAACATCCTAAGTTTTGGCTTGCGTTTCAAATGTAAGAAAATGAGTAGAAATTAAAACTTTTTCTTACATCTTGCAATTCTTGTATGTCCTAAAGAATTCTTGCAAAAGAATTATGGGATTACAAGTCACAAGTTACTCTGATCGAAAATCTTATCTTCCAAAAACATTCTTGTTCCCTCTTGTGAAAATCTCTTGGAAATATTTTTCCTATGTTCTAGGGTTGCTTGGCGACACCTCTGAATTATTTCATAATTTTTTGAAATTATTTGAAACCTCTTAGAGGCAAGTCAAACCCTGGTCAAACCTCTGAAATAACCTTCTGGGATTTCTTGAGAAAATTCTGGTGCACCAAAGTCTCTGGAAATTTTATGGGAGGTTAATACTAAACTCAGGAAGCTCCAGTTATAATTTCATCAATTTTGGAGTTGATTTGATACCTTAATTAATTCCCCAAAGTCCAGCTCCCAATTTAAAACCCTGGTCTGAGTCAGACTTGGACTCAGACTCGAGTCCGACTTTAGGTCGTGGTCACACCGAGCCACCTAGCGGCGTCGGGCTCGGGCGCGGTCCGTGGAGCTCATGTGTGGGCCGTTGGATTTCCATCCAATGCTCCCGACCTCCCCGCTGCTCTGAGAGAGCTCTTGGGCACTCTCGGTAGGCGATCCAAATCCAGCGGTCAGGACCTCCCCAGGACCTCCTCACCGCATCGGACCTCCTCTGCTCGGGTGATCTGGGACGTCCAGGACCACCCCATGCAAATCGGGATCGTCCAGGACCTCCCCATCGGCTCTGTTTCTCTTCCTCACGACCTCCTAGAGGTCTGGTCGTCATGATTTTCCGCGCTCGTGCGTGTGTTAGTGTCAGCAGTTGGGAGCAGGGTGCTGTCACTTTTTGGTCCTTCCCAACGTCTCTTTCTGCCATGCATTAAATGTGTCTGAGCCTAGCCCTAAAAGAAGTTATCCCCTACCTCCCTGCCTTGTCAAATCTAGCAGGTCCTTGGGCATGGTTCTTGGTCACAGTAGACTTTTGCCCACACCATTACCAAGCTCCCAGGCTATGAATAGCCTGAGACCTCCCTTCTCATTTTCTTTCTCCGTTGACTAAGCATTACAAGCCGAATAAATCAGGGTCCTCATAGGTTAACTTCACCCAAGGTCCACGGGGGTGGTCTTTGCAAAGAGGACCCAGAGGGTGACCTTTGTAATAGTCCAAGGGGTGGTCTTAGGGGAGGTCTGAGAGGGTGATCCTAGTAAAAAGACTAGGGGTGGTCTTGGCGGCCCAGATTTGCACGGAGGAGACCCTGGACGGCCAAGATCAACAAGAGGTGGTCCTGAAGTTTGTCAAAGGGTAGTCTAGCTTACGACAACAGGAGTTCAGTACCACCCGGCTTTGCTCGTCGGCTCGTCGCCAGCGACTTCGGTCATGACGGCGCAAACCAAAGGTGGCAAAACGTTCGCAATAACAATGCGCACACCCAGAGACCACTCTCGACGGCGGAGCCGGCCTAGAATGACGGCGAGCCGGAGATGGGGGGCAGCGCAAACTCGGCCAAATCGAAAGCAGCAAATAGCTCTACAACAGTCCAAGGTAGCGGGTGCCCAAGCACTAAGGGACTACAAGGAGGTCACCTGATCACGGAAGAGGTCCAAAGGTGGCTGGAGGTGCTCTGGCGACGAAGACCTGCGCCAGAGTTGAGGAAGACAACGTGGGGACGAGGGTCTGAGCAAAATGAAAAGCACTGGATGGTGAGGACAGCTTCACAAAGGTCCAGAGGTGGTCCACGAGCAACCGATTGAAAGGAGGAGGTCCTTACTGCAGTTGAGGATGAAAGCGGAGACTCGCGGCCGAAGAAGACCCAAAACCCAATTCAAGCGATTCCTATGAAGGCAAGCCAAATTGAGTCGGGGACTAGACTACGGCGACGAGAGGGACCAGGCGACACGAAAAGAAGAGCAAGGGAACCACTAGAGCACTGTCGACGACGAGGAGCTCGAGCTGCCGACAATGGCGGTAAAGGGGCTCTCGATGATTTGCGCACAATTTCACAGAGAGGGAGCTAGGGTTTGCAAGGAGTTCTTAAAGGAAGCTAAGGAGGAGCTTGGGGGCTTTAAGTAGCTGCAGGGCAAGGAGTTGAGCAAAGCCAAGCTCCACGGGTGGTCAAGCCTGCAGGACGAGCTGAGTGGTGGGAGTAGGTGGAAGGAAGACTTTAAAGCAAAGCTATTGGCAAGCATTAAATGCACAAGACAAAGAGACGTTGAAGGGGACGCACGTGAGGTTGACAGAGCCCAACTACCCACTGCCATGGCGCATGGGCTTGAGCTGGGTGGAGAAGATGACCAGGATAGGTGAGGCCCGCCTAGCAGTGAAACAAAGAGGCTCGAGTAAAAAAAAATTGAGTTAGGAGATTTGGACGGTGCGATCAGAGATGGACATCCACGATTTAACGTAACGCTCGGAGGTCCTATCATTCAAGGGAATCTGGGACACAGATCTAAGCTTGGACGGTCCACGATCACCTAGGCGCTACACACGCACGCCCAAGGGTGGTCTTTGCAAAAGGTTAAAGGAGATCCTGGCTAAGGCCGAGAGGGTGGTCTTTGCAAACAACCGAGGGTGGTCTTTGCAAAAAGACACAAGGGTGGTCCAGATGAGGGAGAGGTCCGAGCGCCACCGAAGATCTCAGCAGTAGATAGGAGATCCAACGGTTGAAGATGAACACGCCTAAAGGACTGAGCCTGAGTGCATTAGCTGATTGGGTTCGACCAAGTCAAGAGGTTGGGCTCGGGCTGATCTGAGTCCAACAGTGACTTGACTTAGGGTTTGGAATGAGCTGAAACTTTGGAGAATTTTCAAATGGAGCCACACAACTCCAAAAATTCCAAAATTTTTACAGGAGGTGCTCAACTCCAGGATTTACCTTGTATAAAATTTTCAAAGGTTTTTATGCAAAGCATTTTTCTCAGAAATTTTCTTAAGGTACTGATCTAGGGTTGTACCAAGAGTCAAACTGGTTTGACTGACCTCTTAAAATGTTCAAACAATTTCTAAAAATTATGAAATTTTTCAGAGGAGTCACACAGTAGCCCTAGAACCAAGGAAAAATATTTCTAGAGGATGATCACAAGATTATCCAGAAAACTTTTCAAAGGGTCAAGACTTGGTTAAAAGACGCTTGTGATTTTGAATTTCCATAATTCCTTTACAAGAGTTAACATAAAATTCACCCAACAACAAAGTGTAAGAAAAGTTTTAAATTTCTACACATTTTCTTACATTTGAAACACAAGCCAAGAATTGGGATGTTACAATACAAAACACAGCAATAAATAAACTCTAAAAATTAAATAAAAATCTTAGGAAGGTAGATCTTGAATTTAGATGAATTTGTAAGCTTAAATGAGTTCAATCGGAGTTCGTATGAGGAAGATTGGGCCCTTGGAAAATTTAAATCTAAGAAAAAGAGAAAAATACTATTTCAAATTTTTAGAATTTTCTTTCTAAAGGAAATTCCAAAATATTGCATCAACATGACGTCAACAATAATTTTAGAATTAAAAAAATGCGAAAATAGGAAAGAGAGGCTGACAGGTGGGACCCTTGGTCTATGGATCAAGTCCATGGCTTTGGCTCATGAGTTTATGGCTCACTGGTCTTTGGAATAGTAGACTGACATGTGGGGTCACATGTTAGAGACATGGCTCACGGTAGACTAGGTTTAGCTAGGTTTGGGATTAGGGTTTTGATATGGGTGGCGCTAATGTGGCTAGGTACTGACGCGGTACACATGTGACGAGACGGAGGCAATGACGAGGCTAGCACGTAGGTGGCCACATCGACAAAGATCGACAGCTACTACGGCTCGACGACAACAATGGCGAACGGCAGTGACCAGCGAAAAAAAGGACAGCATCGCCGGCATGCTGAAGATCCAGTGATCTCATCTAGCGGCTCCGATTCAGCAGCAAGGGTCGGCAAGGTCTTCAACGGCGATGATGACGACTGTGGTGTCTCGGGTTGACGGCTAACCGATGGCGAAGGGTTCCAGCAGGGTTTCGGGTGCGCGCAAAAGAATCACAAGGACGAGGCGATGCGGCTGAGCCATGCGCAAGTGAAGCAGAGCTGCGGTAGGGGCTTTGACGGTGAGATGACGCTATAGCCTTCCTTCGACAATGAGATTGTGTGCACCAGGTAGAACACGCCAAGGCGAACCCAAAGGTGTAGACGATGACGATAGGAGCTCACCAGCGGCAACAGAATCGACAAAACACCTAGGCCACGAAGCTAGGGTTCAAGCTTCGATTCTGGCAAAGTGATGGTGATCTAGGGCTCTGGGCTTCAGGGAATTCGTGGCGGGGTCTGAGGCGATCAGTTTGACACACACGCCGAGGGTTTTTATAGCCTGTAGTGGCTTCGATGTTGTAGCAAGGGTTGGAAAGGGCTTCAACGGTGATGAGGACGACTACGGTGGCTCAGGTTGACGGCTAACAGGCAGCGAAGGGTTCCAATGGGGGTTTTTGGGTGTGCGCAAAAAATTGCAAGGACAAGGCAATGTAGCTGAGCCATGCGCAAGATCCAATGGTCATCGGCGGCGACGGGAACACGATGGCGATGGTGAAGTAGAGCGGCGGTGAGGGCTTTGATGGTGAGACGACACTACAGCCTTCCTTTGGAATGAGATGGTGCGTACCAGGCAGAACACATCAAGGTGAACCTGGTGGTGTAGACGACGACGATAGGAGCTCACTGGCGGTGACGGAATTGATGAAACACCGAGGCGACGGAGCAAGGGTTCAAGCTTCGATTATGGCAAATTGATGGCGATCTAGGGCTCTGGGCTTCAGGGAATTGGTGGCGGGGTCTGAGGCGATCGGTTTGACACGCACACCGAGGGCTTTTGCAGCCTGTAGCAGCAGGGCTAACTGAAGAATTTAGACCCATCATTATGAGTTAATAGAGTATTTTAGTTATTAATGACAAATCTATTTGTGAGACTAACACTTCTATTGTTATACCTATTGTTTAGTCTCAGTTGGATATAAAGGTGAAAATCATGGAGGTATGCCTTCGACATCACATTCCTATACCTTGTTGCATTCATCGGATCCAAAATATAGGCTGAACTCCACCAAAAGTCTAACTTGAATATGTGCATATGTTCTTATTACACATTTGTGTATGCACACATTTAGGAGGAGTTCATTCCGTGTTTTGTGATTTCATTAGTATTGATCCATATTCCTTTATCCACCATATATTAAGGATCTTTACTTTGAAATATATCCTTGAGTATATAAAACTTGTGTAGTTCATATATACTCATTCTTTATATTCAATCATTTGCTATTGTGATGGTTGTCATCAATTACCAAAGAAGGAAAAATTGAAGTATCTTATCCCACCATTATGAGTTAATGGTATGTTGTGATAATTAATGATAATCATATTGTGGAACTAACATTTTTCATGAGTTGGATGAATAGGTTATGTTCCATGATGATGAAGACTTTGGATGACATCATGAGTTAATCATCATCAAGTCAAGAGCTTGGAATAAAGGATGCATCATGTGTCGATGCATATCAAGATCTCAAAAAAGAGATGATTATGAGTTAATCATCAAGTCAAGAGAAGATCTATCATGTGTTGATAGAGGGAAAAGTGAAGGATGCAACATGTGTTGATGCATATCAAAACTCGAGATGAAGGATGTCTCATGTGTTGATGAGCATCAAGTCAAGATCCCGAAGTAAAGGAAATCATCATGTGTTGATGATTATCAAGTCAATGACCCGATCTTGAAGTGGAGATGTGCGTCATCAAGCTTCAAGTGAATGTGCAAGGCAAAGGTATGACTAGCTAGGGCTAAGGATGTGTTTGGTTGGAGACCGGATTGCTAGTATAGGTTGTCGTACTATTAAGAGGGGTCTTATTGTAACATCCCAAATTTTCAGAGCTTATAAATCTTTTAAATAGTTAGTAGGGAAAATTCACCATTTGGATTTTATTAGATTTTAATTCAAAAGCTTAATATTGGACTTTATAATCAAAAACATTTAATGTGAATAATCCCAACATGAACAATAGCCAAAACTATTTTATTTGGGTTATATGTGCTCAGATATATTTTCTAGATTTTTCTAGAATTTTTCTGAGTTCATTTGCTATTTTCTTTTGCCTATTTGAATTTCTGGTATTTTCTAAAATAGAAAATCTATTAAAAACCTCAGAAATCTCTCGGGCCGAATCTCTCTCCGCCCGATCCTTTTCATGTGGCCGTTTCTTCGCTCGCGCCCAACTCCCGCTAGCCCACTCGCGCGCGCCTGCGCCTCGTCCGCGGCGCTGGGCGCGTCTGGCCCGTCGCCGCAGTGGACCCACGCGTCGTCGTCTCCGTGTCGTCTTCAACCTCGCGCCGAGCCAAGTCCGCCATGGCTACGCCTCTGCGAGTCCGTCGACAACGCGAGATTTCCAACAGACCCTTCTAGAAAACGCGTAGAATCTTATCCCTATCTCCCGCATCTTCTCGGACCAAAATCGATCTCGTTTCGTTTCTATCTCCAATTTCTCTGCGAAGTCTCGGACTCTTTTTAGGGTTTGCCGCCGCCTCCCGGACCCCGAGCTCCTATAAATAGGACCCGGGATCGCTTGAACACCCGCACAAAACCCCAACCCTAGATCACCCGACTACGAGAGCCCTGCGCGCGGTTGCTGCCGATTTTCGGTTTTTCACCGCAAGTTCTCGGCGTGCTCCCTTGCCGCCGTCAGTGCAGCCGTGACCTCATCATCTGCACCTCCGGCTTCGCAATAGCCTGGGCTAGCTCCTGGTGCCATCCACTTCGCCGGAGCACCACCGGTTCGCTCGTCCGACAACGGCCGTGACGACTCCGCCGCTCCGACCTCGCCGCCGGCCGCTCTGGTTGTCCCCGAGACCCAACGAGTACACTAACGTGCTCCCCTTAGCGCCCTGTACCCCCTGGTACCCTTCGTCACCGCCGGCGAGCCACCGTTCGCCGGGACCTTGGTCCCCGAGCGCCGCCGCCGACAAGCTGACCTGACCGCCTGCATGTCTGCCACCTCCACTGCCAGCTCGGGGTTGTGCTTGCGTGGCGCCTACGTGGGAGCCACGGGTGCGCCTACGTGGGTAGTCCACCGGACCCCGAGTCCGAGGCTCGGTGGGCCTAGTCCACCGTGAGCCTAGCCTCTGACATGTGGGTCCCACATGTCAGAGATTTCTTTTATTATTTCTTTTTCCGAAATTCCTCCGCTGACATCAGCTTGCGCAATAATCTGATTTTCCTTTAGGAAAATAATTTGGGAAATTCATGAAATACTGATTTTCAACATTTTATGTATTTTTCAATCTTCCAAAGGCCATAACTTTTGCATCCTAACTCCGATTGAGCCCATTCAAATTTCTAAATTTGTATAAATTCGAGATCTACCTAATTATTATTTTTATTTAATTGTTGGAGTTTTTCTTGCCTCTGTTATTTATTTATTTTGGTTGTTTTGCTTCGTTTGTGCGTAGACGTCGATACTTCGGGGGTTTTCGTCGAAGAAGGCTTCAACCAAGTTCAAGACCAGTACATAGACCTATTCCAAGGCAAGTCATACCTTTGATCATATTGAATCCCAGTTTCCTAAATTATATTGTGTTGAATTATTGCATTTATCTTAATTATGTGTTTAACTGCATTTGGGCTAGTTATTGATCCAAATTGTTATGTTCACCTTGCCTACCTGTATACCTTAATCTTTTGTCGCCCTAGATTGGTTTATTATTTAGTTGGTATTAACCTATTGCCAACATGGTTGGTTAGACCGACTAGAATTGCTTAGCCATGCCACGAGTCATCATCTCATGTGAGTGCAATTATGAAATTGACTAAGTGATTATGGGCGTGTGATAAAGCTGTGTGTCTTTGTGTGCTATTACTCGTGATGGCAGGTGTTGCACTAAACCAAGCTGGGTGGTAAAAGATTTAGATCGAGGCAAGTGGTGGATCTTGTGTGAACTGGTGGCTTTGTGATTGGGATTTATCGTGTGGTTTAGTTAGAAAAGCTGGAAGTCTTGCCTTGGTCAATTAAGGACTTAACTTTGTGTGTCATTGGTAGAGCTATCTTGTGCGACCACATGTCCGTGACAGCCTAACTTAGTAGGTTACGGAGTTTCAACATTGGGGTTCGGTGGATAGGTTAAGCTTTGTGATATGGGATTGTGTGAATAAGAACGTCAATGTTGAGGCGAAGTTGCCGAACTGTTTTGTTACGATTAGTGCTAGCTACACTAGTTGTATCGTGTGGGTAAAGTGTACAAACCTCTGCAGAGTGTTAATCAATCTATTCGAATAGCCGCGTCCTCGGTCATGGACAACGCTCGGGATTTCACATGAGGTAGTGTTCATAAAATGTGGGATTGGGAGTTGTGTGATCTCAATCATACTACTGTGAATCAATCGTTTAGTGTGTGTCTTTGTGGAAACAACTGTTAATTTAATATTGCTTATTTGTTTTAAATTATGCTTTCAATCTATTATTTGTATTCAATTGCAAATGTTGCATTTCTGCAAACTAACCACAGAAGCCATTCCTTTGGGATAAGCTCGCATCTATATATTGCATTCGTGGTATGATTTGCGCAATGCAGTTGTGTACTCACGCTTGTTGTAAAACTTGCGTCCAAACCTCTGTATGGAGGAGTCTTCTTTGCTTTGAGGAGGAGTTTGTGGAAGAAGGTTGATCGCTAGGTCATCGATCGATCGGTTACTGTGGTGTCTTGATTGGAGTTGCGAGTTTATTTCGTTCATTGCGATATTTCTTTAGTGTTGCCTGCGTGGCTTAATAAGTTGTAACCCGACCTTAAGGTCAAAACTCTAAGTTGTTACCCAAACTATTACGTTTATGTTATATTTCGCTTGTGTGGATTGATATTCACCTATGTTACATTGTGTGCACTAGCGTGATCTGGACTAGTGCAGAGTACACAGAGGGTCCAGAATTGCATTTTTGGGTCCCGACACTTGTCTAGTAGCTTGAGTCTCATCATGTGTTGATAGCTCAATCCTGTTTGCTCTAGCTCATCTAGGCATGATGATATTATTTGCGAATGTGTTTTGCAAATAGTTCATGCATAATCTTTCTAGCACGAGACTATAATTTGCAAATGTGTTTTGCAAATGGTTGAAGTCCATACACCTTCTCCTTGTGGCATGATGCTATTGTTTGCGAATGTGTTTTGCAAATAGTTGAGGCTCAAGCACATTCCTTGTAGCATGTGACTTGAGTTTGCAAATGGTTTAAGTCTATGTACCTTATTCTTTGTGGTGTGATTCTAAAAGTTGACAAATGT
The DNA here is from genome assembly GCA_036346255.1 of Ampelocalamus luodianensis. Lineage (NCBI taxonomy): Eukaryota > Viridiplantae > Streptophyta > Magnoliopsida > Poales > Poaceae > Ampelocalamus > Ampelocalamus luodianensis. The sequence goes on from CM070631.1 coordinate 15,092,636, forward strand.
ATTTTGCAACCTGTTGAGAATCTCGCCTTTAACCCTTGCTTGCATCGCACATCAATTGGTAAATGCGTTTTGCAAATTGAGTTGAAGTGGAATGCAAAAATCCTTGTTTTCAATCTTCGGCAGTATGACCGCAGGCTGTTGGTGGTATTACCGCAATTGGTCATAGACCTGGTCGAAGACCTTGTTGAATAATAGTCGTAGACCTGTTCGTGAACAGTGGTTGTAGAACAGTGGTCGTAGACCTGTTCGTGGACTGTGGTCGTAGACCTGTTCGTGGACAGTGGTCGGAGACCTGCGTGGTCGTAGACATTGGTCGTGGAACAATGGTTGTAGACCTATTCGTGGACAATGGTTGTAGACCTGCGTGGTCATAGACACTGTTCGTAGAACAGTGGTTGTAGACCTGTTCGTGAACAGTGGTCGTAGACTTGTGTGGTCGAGGATCAATCGGTATGATAGCATTTGTTCAGTGGTATTACCGCATGGCGGTAGTACTAATCCTTTTGGCGGTATATTTTTTTTTTCAGAGAATGTGTTTTTCTGGATTGGCTTGCTCCTTTGTGGAGCGGTATGACTGCATTTGTGCAGCGGTATTACCTCATGGCAGTAGTACCGATTCTATCAAGCGGTACGCTCTTTCCAGAGAAGGTGTTTTTTTGGTTTGGCTTGCTCCTGTGTGTCCGACGGCTAGTTTTATAGACGTTGGAGCAGATCAGTAATATAGGGCCTGAACGGCGGTATTACCGCAAATGCTGATTTGTTTTAGACTTTGGTTCCAACGGCTAGTTTTTGTGTGTGGACTATAAATACCCACCTTAACCGGTTGAAGCAGAGTTGCTGAGCCCCCATTCTATTCTCTTGAGCTAAGAGCAAGCTTTCTCCTCTCAATTGTGAATGTGTTGCACCTTGTGAGTAAAGAGAGAAGCTCTAATTGCATGTGTTGCAACTAGACTTGGATTGTGTATCCAATTGTGCATGTGTTGCACTGGGTGAGAGTCAAGCGAGAGGCTTCGACTTATTTCTCTTGGTGTTTGCCGACACCTAGACGGCATGGAGGCGTCGTGCGTCAGTGATCTTCTCAAAGAAGGTTGTGAGAAGACCCGGGCAGTTTGTGAGTTGTTTGGTGCTCACCATCTCTGGTGTGGAGGAAAAGCAACCCCGAGTGGATCACGGTGTTGGTTTGTTTTGGAACCGGTCCAAGTGGTTGGACTTACCTCGGAGGTGTTGGCTTAATTTGTGGAGCGGCTCCAATTGGTTCGGGTTTACCTCAATGTGGATTAGGGGAGATCGGCAAGTGATGAGGACATCCTTTCCATTGATACAACCATCCCTACTGCGTCTACTCTTCAACTTGATATGCAAGGACCAATTACTAGAGCACAAGCTCACTTGATCGAATTATCGGTAACCGTTTCTAGGAGTTTATAATTGTTCCATTGAGGATGGATTGCTACCTAAGTCTAGTGATGTTATTCTACTCGGAGCGAAGGCAAGGGGTACCGCAACTACTACAACAAGTCCAGCCTCCGAAATCAGCGACAACACCAACTTAAAACAGGCATAACTTTCACATCCGAGTCCGTTGGCGGCCACGCAGTACTTGTTTGAAAGCTTATTTCGTCCTCTTTCCAACGGATCCGACCTCATCTTCAAATTCCTTCTGGACTGATCGCAATCATCAAAAGAAGACGTCATATCACTTGTTTGGGCCAATCGGGCCTTGTAATCATCTTGAACTTGGCCCATCGTCATCGGGCCACTGAGGGCGTGGTTACTGTTCATGTGAACAGTAACCCACGAGTTTAGTCCCACCCGTTGGTGCTATTAGATGTGTGGCTCCTCATCTCCTATTTAAGGAGGCCGCACCCCTTCTAGTTTTCTTGAATTTTGTTTATGTTTAGTTTGCCTTCGTTGCAACTTGAATCTTTTACGTGTGTCGGCTAGACCACCCAATTAAGATCCTTATTCAGAATCCCAACTCAATTCAATACTTTAATTCCTATTTGCAATTTCAGATTGCTTAATCTTGTTCTTGCGTGCTTCTCCGGTGTATGCGAGAATCGACCTTCGTGGTCGGAGTCAGCGGGTATTCGCACGGTTGATAACGACTGTCGAACGATTCGGCGATTGCGTGGTTTCGAGCCTTGCGTGTTCGTAGCGAGGATCGTGAGAGTTGAGCGACGCCTCCGAACCTATCGTTCTCATCGAAGATCGGGCCAACAAATCGAACCTTCGGGTTCATCAGCAAGTCTCCGAACACCACGGTAAAATATTATCGTGTCTTTGTGGTTTACATTCTTGTGCTTTACTCTATTGCAATTGTCATACCTGCTTTTAGTCGGAAAGAAAGATTTTAATCGGGAACTCCGAAAGCTTAAAACTCTCGTTTGGAGTTTTTAGGTCGTGGGCCTCTGGGAAGCCTTCCCACCCTTGGCCGGCCATGGGCCTAGGCCCATGCCCCTCCCCTCTAAACCCTAACCAGCCCCTTTTCCTCCCCTGGCCGAACCCCCTCCCCTTTGGCCGCCACCCCTCCCTTCCTCCTCTCTTCCCCTCATGCCCTGCCCCTAGGAGTCGCCCCAACCTCCATTGGTGCTGCTCCTGCTGGTTTGCCTCCCAATCTTCCTTCGGACCTTCTCCCGCTACCGGTTGCGCAAGGAGTGGAGGAGGACAGCAGCTCGCTTAGGGCAAAAGAGGTGAAAAGGAGGAAGAGCTTCTTCGCCAAGGATCCTTCTACCTACTCCTGGTTGCAGCAAGGGTAACGATGCGATCCTCGTGGTTTGATAGTTGGTAGAAGAGATTTGGATACGTTTTTGTTTAGGCAGACTTGCTGAAATTTAGAAACTGATTCTGTCCAGTACGTTGTAGAGGTGTTTCGGTTATTTTTAGGCAGAATCTGAAGGTTTGGTCTCCTAGAGATGTCTAGGTCTTGTTCTTACGTTTCAGTGGCCGCCGAGTTCACTCAAATCTGAGGTCCGAGTCAAAAGTTATGATAGAATTAGTCTTGACTGTCCAGAATCCTGACGAGATTCTGCAGTCAATTTGTAAATTGTATAAGAAATTGTTATTCACAGATTTTGAACTTGGTGTCTCCTAGAAAATTGAAGTATCCTGTCAGGTTTAGATGGCCACTGAGTTTACTTGATTCCGAGTTCTGGGTCAAAAGATATGTCTGTTTTATCAGTCGCTGCCAGAAACCTGACGTGATTAATCTGTCTGTATATTTTCTATATTATGATAGAGAAGTTGGAAGAATCTGAAAGTTCACCCAACTAGGTTATTGTAGGTAATTCGATAACCTTTTCAGATTGGTAAAGAACGCTCAATTCGGAGTTGTAACATAGAAGTTATGATCAACTGAATATTTCTGCTGAATTTTGGTAGGCTGAATCTGTGCTGAATGTTCAAACAATTATTAGCCTATTAATTTGACCAAATTGGTTTGTCGCGTCAACTAGAGTTTTGTAGTTAGACCAGTTAAGAATCTACAGAAATTGGGTTTGCTATTTTTCGACTTCCAGGCTGTGAGTTATGTTAGTCCCGTGTTGCTGTCCAGGATTTTCTTATTGGACAGACTCCGCTGTTTTTCAGTCTATGCGATATAGGATTTAATTGACTCTAATGAACAAAATAGAACACCGACTAGTTGAGCTGGGTATCATGTATACTTATTAAGTTATTTCGTTGGTTTAGCGTGAAACTTGGTATAAGAGCGCCTTCGTTGCGGATAACGCCGCAACGCGAAGGCAAGTACCATGTTTATTTGGATGTTTGTGCATTGTGGTTTTTAGCATGAGTTGTTTTGGTAACTTGTGAGACATGTGAAATGAATCATTCATGCCTTGTTCAATACATTGAGTTCATGAATAGAAGTGATGTTATGGTATATTTCATTTAATTGTTGCATGCATTCATTGACATTTGGCGTCCACGGGAGTGGATGAGAACCACCATCAATTCCAAGATGGTTGGATAAGACCCATTAATTCCAATATGGGCAATGTTGGACACCGTATGAAACGTTCTTCATACGGGAAGTGGATCCGCATTTTTGTTAAGATGCGGGCTTGAGTGATCACCGACGGTGTTCACGGCTATCTGCGATATCTGGCGTGTGTGCAGTCCATTCCTTGATTTGAGCATTCATATCATGTATTCATAAGTAATCCGTGTGTTATGATCGAACCCATTGATGTTATGTGTGATCTTCAATGAATGAATGTTTTCTTAATCATTGTACTTGCTGAGTCATGGACTCACTCTTGCTTTGTTTGTTTATTTCTAGGTGATCGTTGATGAAGTTCACTTGGGAGGAGTAGATGAGCACTACTCGATTAATGCACTTCACATTAGACTCATTACTATAATAAATAATGATTCTCTTTTGTCATCTTTTGGTTTGTAATAAATAAATTTAGTCATGGATGGTATCTTTATGATCAATGAGAACATAGATGAGAACTTTAAGTCATATGGTTATTTGTTATCTTAGCTCATTATCGTTGATTCATGTTTAGATCTTAGAATTGGATTTCATGACTAGTTTATGATTGCTTGTGTGTTTTTGTTGTGTGGAACCTCCAGTATCCTCGTATACAAAGGAGGTTCGCACAAATTTAGTATTTGACTTAGGGTAGTTGCATTCCGGGCTCGTCTTTGAGTTGGGGTGTTACTGATTGGTATCGAGCGGGCTTTAGGTCCGTGGTTAAAATAAAATTATTAAATTGACACACTTGTACATGATGGGTTGGGTTGGGCAATTCGTTGTTTCCGCAATTTTCTTGTTATGATTTATTTGTTGTGCAACCGTTGTTCGATTTGGTGCTGTTCGTTGTGTTGTTCTTAGATGGCGAGAGGTAGAGGCCGTGGCGCCCGCGATCCGTGGTCGTGGTCGTGGGCGTGGTCGATTGTTTACGCAACGTCCGCAGAAGATTTTGGTGGGGTTAATGAGGAGGTTGCCTCACCGCTCAACCACCGTGGAAGCTCGCCGCGCCGGCCGATGCTCAGCGGTGTCGGCGATTATTCGAATCTTCAAAGGGAGAACGAGCAGCTCGTCGGCAGTGCGCGGCTTATCCTGCTGTTCCTGTTGCTCTGCGACCCATCGCGGATCTTCTTCTTTGCCGCCATGGCAGTCCGGTTGTTGCCGCATTCCACCGAGACTAGGATGAGTCTTCGTGAGTGGATGGCGCTCATTGAACACGTTTGATGGGGAGTACCGATTCGAGCGGCGATTGGCTCCGGTACATGGAGCGTCGATTCGAGAATTGGAGATGAACTCGGCGCAAAGGGTTCGTTTTGTGGCCTTTCAACCGAAGGTCAAGCCGATATCTGGTGGGAAGGGGTTGCATCGCTAGGACCCGGTGCGAGGTCCAGCCATTTGGGAAGTTTTTGTAGCACAGATTGAGCCAAGTACTATCCGGATTCTTTTATTGAGAAGATGGAGCGGTCATTGCTAGTGTTGACTCAGGCAATAGGTCGATGTCGAGTACGAGATGGAGTTCAACAATGCACGCTTTGTACCGGTGTGGCGGTGATGACTTGGAGAAGGCCAAGAGGTTTCACGGGTCTCCTTCGGAGTTCGTCACGATCTTGGGAGCCTCGGTTTGCGTGATTTGACTTGTGGTTGAGCGGGCTAGAGGATAGAGCAGAGAGGAATTCTCCTTCGCAGAGGCAAGCAGTGGTGGCACTACTTACATTGGTGGTTACGGTGGTGGCGAAGAGGAGTTTTGTTGGTGGAGGTGGGTCCTCTCGGCCTACTTCCAAGAGGTTTGAGGCCGCCCATCCCGTCCGGCTCAGAGGCGATCTTTTCTTGGCGCCACGTTTTCTTCTTCCACACCTCGATGCGCGATTCGAGTCAAGGTATGAAATGTTTTAAGTGTGGAGAGGCATCGTGCGTCGAATGTTCTTTGAGAGGACTTGTCGTCGGTGTGGTCGAGAGGGCCACAAGCTTTCGTTTGTGCGAATCAGACAAGTATCATCAAGTGGGAAGCGATTCCAGCTGGCGTCGTCCTCTAGTACTCCTGAGCTCGATTCGGACACTGGTTGCACCTTTTGTGCCTGATTCTCACCAGATGGGTTTCACCGGCGTTTCGGCTCTGCGCCTCGGGGTTCTTACGGAACCTGTTCCATCTCGCTCGCCTCGTTCTCACTGCTGCAGTTCTGCCCCTCCCTCTCGAGGCGCAGTGCGTCCTGCGCTCCGACACCTTTGGGAGTCTACGCCATGCCCACCACGACACCGTACGCCCGATGTGGTGACAGTACTTTATTAGTTGATTCACATGAGGCTTTCATTACATTTGATTCGGGGCTACTTATTCTTTTGTGTCCTTAGATTTTGTTAAAGGGCGGGTTTGAGTTTGCAATCTATTTCAATCTGTGGTGGTCGGTTCCCGGAGGTCTTATTTCTAGCTCTACAGTTTGTCTGGTGTACTATCACTATAGAAGATGAAAATTTCATTGCCAATCTCATGGTGATTCATTATCACCTTTTGATGTTATCTTGGGTATGGATTGGCTATTCTTTACCGTGCCAAGATTTGTTGTTTTGGAAGACGGTGACTTTGCGAGCTCGTCGGAGAGGAACTAGTGTTTGAGGCGGGCGCCGTTTGATTCCCGTGTGTGTTGGCTAGTCTGTTTCCTAGTCGTCGAGCCTCGAACATTGGGTTGCTTTGGTCTCTTAGCGAAGTCCGAATCTCCACCGTATTGAAGATATTTCGTGGTGAATGAATTTCTGACGTGTTTCTGTGGAGCTTCTGGTATGCCTCGAGCGTGAAGTGGAATTCGGATAGATCTTGTTCGGGAACCCGACCTATTTCGATGTCTCCATACCGTTTGTACGACCATTCCGGAGGAGTTGAAAAAGCAAGCTGGATGATTTGCTATCCAAGGTATGATTCGGCGTAGTGTATCGCCGTGGGAGCTCTGTTCTGTTCACTAAGAAGAAGGACGGTAGTTGGCGTATGTGTGGACTCACGGGCTCTTAATCAAGCAATGTAAAGAATAAATATCCGTTGCCCGTATTGAAGATCTCTTTGATCGGTTGAAGGGAGCTAAAATATTTTCCAAAATTGACCTTGATCAGTTATAATCGATTCGAGTTCGCGAGCAAGATATTGAGAAGACAACTTTCTCTACAAGGTATGGTCATTATGAGTATAAGGTTATGTCATTTGGACTAACTAATGCTCCTGCAGATTTCATGGAAGCCATGAATAGTATGTTGCACCCTTATCTTGATGATTTCGTCGTAGTATTTATTGACGACATCTTGATTTATTCCAAAGCGGAAGAGGACCATGCTCAACATTTGAGGTTGGTACTGGAGACCTTGAGTGAACCAATTCTATGCCAAATTGAAGAAGTGTGAATTGGATTTACGAAGTTGGGTTTCGGGCCATGTAATCAATCAAGAGGGCATTTACGATCCAAGTAAGATTTCAACGGTGGTGGAATGGAAGAGACCAACCAATGTAAAAGAAGTGAGGAGTTTTAGGTTTGGTGGTTACTACCGGCGTTTAGTGGAGGGTTTCTCTACCATTGCTAGACCAATGTCTCGGTTGACACGAAAGGTGTCAAGTTTGATGGACGGATGCGTGTGAGCGAAGCCACGTACTTTGAAGGATAGATTGGTGACCGCCCCAATTCTCACCCTTCCGAACCGAGGCGGTTCACTATTTATTCAGATGCGTCTAGAGTTGGGGTGAGTTGTGTACTTATGCGGGATGGTAAGGTGATTGCCTATGCGTCTCGGCGGTGAAGAAGCATGAACAGAACTATCCTACTCATGACCTAGAGCTTGCAGCAGATAGTAATCGGCTTTAAAGATCCGCGCCATTATTTGTATGGCGAATCTTGTGACATTTTCACCGATCACAAGAGTCCAAATACATCTTTACCGAAAGATTTAAACTCGAGGCAGAGGAGATGGTTGGAGTTGATAAAGGACTATGATCTCACCATTCGGTATCATCCGGCAAGGCAAATGTTGTAGCCGATGCCCGAGTCGCAAGGCGACACCTCCTACCTCGATTGTCTCATCGCTGATTTTGAGCGTATGGATATATCTTTTTGTTTTGCGGGTACCGCGAGACCGAGACCGTTTGCTTCTTGAGTCACCATTCCGAACAAATGCGGAAGCACAACAGCATGATCAAATGCTCCAAGTGTGAGGAAGCGCCTAGATGAAGGCAAGCAAGGCCATTTTGGTATAGATGATTACGGTACTTGCGATTTAAAGGTCGCCTTTGTGTGCCACGGGAGGCACAGATTAAAGATGAGATTCTAAAGGAAGCCCACCGTACCCGTATCTTGTACATCCGGTGAGACCAAAATGTACAAAGATTTGAAGAAGAATTTCGGTGGAAGAGAATGAAAGTCGATATTGCGCAAGATGTGGCCTCGTGTGGGATCCGCCATGGGTTAAGGTGAACATAAGCGCACGGCGAGGATTGTTGCAACCTTTAGAGGTTCGGTGTGGCCATGGGATGACATCTCCATGGATTTTGTAGTTAGTTTACCTCGCACTCGGCGAGGAAGGATGCTATATGGGTGATAGTGGATCGGTTCAAGAAGTCTCGCACATTTCATTCCTATTCGAACCACCAATTCTGCGGCGATTTGGCTCCACTTTATGTGCGAGAGATAGTGCGGTTGCGGGTGCCAAAGACTATTGTTTCCACCGAGATGCCAAATTTGTTTCCAAGTTTTGGGAGAGTTTGCAGAGTGCTTTGGGCACGCAACTCCGTCTTAGTACTGCATTCCACCCTCAGACAGATGGTCAGTCTGAGCGTACAATTCAAACCTTAGAAGATATGCTCAGGTGTTGTGTTTTATCTGGAAGGGTGGTTGGGAAGATCACACGGCTTTGGCGAGTTCGCCTATAATAATAGTTATCACTCCAGTATTCGAGCTGCACCATTTGAAGTCCTTTATGGGCGGAAATGCAGATCTCCGTTGTGTTGGGATGCAGTGGGAGAGAGGACAGTTTTGGGTCCAGAATGGGTTCAAGAACCGTGGCTAGAGTGGCGAGAGTTAGAAGGAACTTGTTAGGCTGCTCGAGCCGGCGAGAAAAGCTACCTTGAGATGTCGGGGCGAATTGGAGTTCAATGTGGGTGACGAGGTCCTTCGAGAGTATCGCCTACCAAAGGCGTGAATGCGTTCGGTACTAAAGGAAAGCTTAGCCCAAGGTACATCGGACCGTTTCGATTGTGGCAAGAGTTGGAAATTTGGCTTACCGTTTGGATCTTCGAGTCTATGAGAGGATTCATAATGTGTTTCATGTGTCCATGTTGAGGAAGTTCTTATTTGACCACGAGCATGCAATTCCAATGGAGCCGTTGAGCATTGAGCAGGACCTTACTTTTGAGTCCCGACCGGTGAAAATTCGGAAGAATCGAGAGCGGGTTTTGAGGAATAAAACTTTGAAGTATGTAAAGATCCTTTGGTCTCATCAAGCGGAGAGAGAAGCCACTTGGGAGCTGAGTCTCGCATGCGCGGCAGTATCGAACCTATTTGTTGCTGGTACGTGTTAAATCTTGTTTTCAATTCCTTAGACTTCGCTCTTGTGTCCGTTGCGTGAGTAGAATTCGGGTCGAATCATTAAGGGGTAGAATGTCATACTTTTTAGTCGGAAAGAAAGATTTTAATCGGGAACTCGGAAAGCTTAAAACTCTCGGTTTGGAGTTTTTAGGTCGTGGGCCTCTGGAAGCCTTCCCACCCCTTGGCCGGCCATGGGCCTAGGCCCATGCGCCCCCCCTCTAAACCCTAACCAGCCCCTTTTCCTTCCCCTTGGCCGACCCCCTCCCCTTTGGCCGCCACCCCTCCCTTCCTCCTATCTTCCCCTCATGCCCTGCCCCTAGGAGTCGCCCCAACCTCCATTGGTGCTGCTCCTGCTGGTTTGCCTCCCCAATCTTCCTTCGGACCTTCTCCGCTACCGGTTGCGCAAGGAGTGGAGGAGGACAGCAGCTCGCTTGGGGCAAAAGAGGTGAAAAGGAGGAAGAGCTTCTTCGCCAAGGATCCTTCTACCTACTCCTGGTTGCAGCAAGGGTAACGATGCGATCCTCGTGGTTTGATAGTTGGTAGAAGAGATTTGGATCACGTTTTTGTTTAGGCAGACTTGCTGAAATTTAGAAACTGATTCTGTCCAGTACGTTGTAGAGGGTGTTTCGGTTATTTTTAGGCAGAATCTGAAGGTTTGGTCTCCTAGAGATGTCTAGGTCTTGTTCTTACGTTTCAGTGGCCGCCGAGTTCACTCAAATCCGAGGTCCGAGTCAAAAGTTATGATAGAATTAGTCTTGACTGTCCAGAATCCTGACGAGATTCTGCAGTCAATTTGTAAATTGTATAAGAAATTGTTATTCACAGATTTTGAACTTGGTGTCTCCTAGAAAATTGAAGTATCCCCTGTCAGGTTTAGATGGCCACTGAGTTTACTTGATTCCGAGTTCTGGGTCAAAAGATATGTCTGTTTTATCAGTCGCTGCCAGAAACCTGACGTGATTAATCTGTCTGTATATTTTCTATATTATGATAGAGAAGTTGGAAGAATCTGAAAGTTCACCCAACTAGGTTATTGTAGGTAATTCGATAACCTTTTCAGATTGGTAAAGAACGCTCAATTCGGAGTTGTAACATAGAAGTTATGATCAACTGAATATTTCTGCTGAATTTTGGTAGGCTGAATCTGTGCTGAATGTTCAAACAATTATTAGCCTATTAATTTGACCAAATTGGTTTGTCGCGTCAACTAGAGTTTTGTAGTTAGACCAGTTAAGAATCTACAGAAATTGGGTTTGCTATTTTTCGACTTCCAGGCTGTGAGTTATGTTAGTCCCGTGTTGCTGTCCAGGATTTTCTTATTGGACAGACTCCGCTGTTTTTCAGTCTATGCGATATAGGATTTAATTGACTCTAATGAAGCAAAATAGAACACCGACTAGTTGAGCTGGGTATCATGTATACTTATTAAGTTATTTCGTTGGTTTAGGCGCGAAACTTGGTATAAGAGCGCGCCGTTGCGGATAACGCCGCCTTGCGCGAAGGCAAGTACCATGTTTATTTGGATGTTTGTGCATTGTGGTTTTTAGCATGAGTTGTTTTGGTAACTTGTGAGACATGTGAAATGAATCATTCATGCCTTGTTCAATACATTGAGTTCATGAATAGAAGTGATGTTATGGTATATTTCATTTAATTGTTGCATGCATTCATTGACATTTGGCGTCCACGGAGTGGATGAGAACCACCATCAATTCCAAGATGGTTGGATAAGACCCATTAATTCCAATATGGGCAATGTTGGACACCCGTATGAAACGTTCTTCATACGGGAAGTGGATCCGCATTTTTGTTAAGATGCGGGCTTGAGTGATCACCGCGGGTGTTCACCGGCTATCCAGATATCTGGCGTGTGTGCATCCATTCCTTGATTTGAGCATTCATATCATGTATTCATAAGTAATCCGGTGTGTTATGATCGAACCCATTGATGTTATGTGTGATCTTCAATGAATGAATGTTTTTCTTAATCATTGTACTTGCTGAGTCATGGACTCACTCTTGCTTTGTTTGTTTATTTCTAGGTGATCGTTGATGAAGTTCACTTGGGAGGGAGTAGATGAGCACTACTCGATTAATGCACTTCACATTAGACTCATTACTATAATAAATAATGATTCTCTTTTGTCATCTTTTGGTTTGTAATAAATAAATTTAGTCATGGATGGTATCTTTATGATCAATGAGAACATAGATGAGAACTTTAAGTCATATGGTTATTTGTTATCTTAGCTCATTATCGTTGATTCATGTTTAGATCTTAGAATTGGATTTCATGACTAGTTTATGATTGCTTGTGTGTTTTTGTTGTGTGGAACCTCCAGTATCCTCGTATACAAAGGAGGTTCTGCCGAAATTTAGTATTTCAGCTTAGGGTAGTTGCATTCTGGCTCGTCTTTGAGTTGGGGTGTTCTGACAATTTACATTCCTAGAATTAAATTGCTTACTTGTATTTGTATGATTGCTATCTTTTCAATAGTCTTAATTGTGTTAGTGCACTTAGTAAATACTAGTTGAATCAGGTTTTGATTATGCAAAACCATTTTGATATTAGCTTCCGCATTAGAAAAAGTTTTAGCCAAAAGAATTTTTAAAACCGCCTATTCACACCCCTCTAGTTGGTCTCCTTGATCTTACACTAATGGAGAGTTCGAACATAGCACAACGATGGAGTCCAGTTCGTATCCGAGATGGAGATGATGAATAGTGCACCTGAGGGACCCACTTGTCAGCTGCAAAGGCTAGCATGAAACTGCGTTGCACACGACACGCGTGTGACTGACGGGTGGGTCCAAGCGATGGCGAGCAGAAGAGAGAGAGAGAAGCGGTCTGCGGGTAGGGTTGGGCTGGAAAGAACAGGACATGGGCCGGGGCAATGGAAATTTAGCCCAAGGAAATTCCTGGATTTTTAATAGCTTTTCTAATCTAGAAATACCATAAAATCCAAATGGCAAATTAAAAATAGCAAATGAACTCAGAAAAATTTCAGAAAAATCTGAAAAATATTTCCAAGCACAAAGAACTCAAATAAAATAGTTTTGGAATTAATTGATGTTCTGATTAGTCACATTAAATTCTTTTGATATTTGAAAGTCTCGTTTAAGCTTGATTAAATTCAAATAAAATTTGTTGAATTTTTCCAAGGGACTAAACTACTCATAAGGTTTTGAAACTTAGAAAATTGGGATGTTACAGAACCTCATGAGAATCTTCGTGCGCTACTGTTCTGGGATGTCGTACGTTTCCAGAGGGAAGCCCGTGCAGGGCAACTCGATCTGGTAGCCCATGTCCTGAAGCGTCGGCATTTTTCCCCACACGGAAGGTGGAACGTGTGCGTCCCTAGCCTCCACCAGTCAACCAGCGCCGTGAGGAGGCACCGATCGTATGGAAATGCCTCGATGTACATACCCTGGCGGTGATGTCCTCCTCGTCCTGCCATGTCACCTCCACCATCCTAGCTAGTGGAAGGAGGCCTCCGCTCTCAACCTGCGTTGAAAGGATTAAGAACATACGTATGTCCACCCACACAAGTTAGACCAAAATTGAGTACACGAAGGTTAGAACTATGCGTACCGCAGAACCCAATGTGGGTCCGCTATTCATGCCATCATGGGCATGCGCAGCTGGAACGTGCCAAGCTCAATGGGCTGCTCGCCCTCCTGGGAGAGGATGGTACTGAGGCTGCTACAATGAGTCACGTCAACCAGCTCGTACGACCACTACGCAACATCTCCTGGGGCCACCATACCCAAAAATAAGAGGGGACATATTTAGAAGATAATCTCGGCATATACAAAATATGTACCGTGCAAAAATGAGAACAAAATTGAAGCTGGGGAATATTTTAATTAAGCTCTAGACACCCTATTTAGCTACTCTGGAATTTCTAGAGAATTTTTAGAGCCATCTTGCCATTTTCACAGTTTAAAAGATAATCTCGACATATACAAAATATTTACCATGCAAAAATGAGAACAAAATTCATGCTGGGAATATTTTAATTAGGATGTATACACCCTATTTAGCTCCTTTGGAATTTTTATGGAATTTTTAGAGTCATCTTGCTATTTTTGCAATTTAAAAGGTATTATCGGCATTTACAAAATATTTACCGTGTAAAAAATAAGAACAAAATTGAAGCTAAGAATATTTTAATTAGGCTCTACACACCCTATTTAGCTACTCTGGAATTTTTATATAATATTTAGAGCCATCTTGTTATTTCCGTAGTTTGAAAGGTATTCTCGACATTTACACAATAGTTACCATGCAAAAATGAGAACAAAATTGAAGTTGAGAATATTTAAATTAGGCTCTACTCACCCTATTTAGCTACTCTGGAATTTTTATAAAATTTTTAGAGTCATCTTGCAATTTTCACAGTTTAAGAGGTATTCTCGGCATTTACGACATATGTATCGTGCAAAAATGAGAACATAATTGAAGCTAGGAATATTTTAATTAGGCTTTACACACCCTATTTAGCTACTCTGGTATTTTTATAGAAATTTTGGAGCTATCTTGCTATTTTTGTAGTTTAAAGGGCATTCTTGGTACTAACAAAATATTTACCGAGCAAAAAATCAGAAAAAAATTGAAGCTTAGAATATTTTAATTAGTCTCTACATATCCTATTTAGCTACTTTAGAATTTTTATAGAATTTGTAGAGCCATCTTGCTATTTTTGTAGTTTAAAAGGTATTATCGGTATTTACAAAATAATTACCGAGCAAAAATGAGAACAAAATTGAAGATGAGAATATTTTAATTAGGCTCTACACCCTATTTAGATACTTTGGAATTTTTATATAATTTTTAGAGTTATTTTCCTATTTTCCCTGTTTAAGAGGTATTATGGGCATTTACAAAATATTTACCGTGGAAAAATTATCTAAACTACAATGATAATCTGAACTACAATAGACTACACTACAGCTAAAATGATTTAATGAAATCAGTTCTACGTCGCTAGTTTTATGTGCTAACCTACCAGGGTTTCGAATTTAATTACAAAGTTGCAAAAACTTTTACCTGTAAAGTGGGTGACCAGATCTGCTTCTCTCCCCTCTCTCCTCCGCTACGAACCAGCAGGGCTTCGCTACTCACTTTCCCCCTCTCCTCCTCTCTCTCTCGGATGGAATGAGCTTAGGAAGGGGGAATCAGGGTTTTTATAGGGTAGCCCCTATCGCCAATTCATCCGGCGACGAGAACCCGCCCCCTATCGCCATTTCTCTCGAATGGAATGAGCTTGGAGGCTGAACCGGCGACAGGCACCTGTCGCTATTTGAAATGGCGACATGATGCCATTTTTGTAATATTTTTTGACTATTTAATTTTGTAATTTTTAATTAAAATAATATTATTTTAAAAATTCCCTAAAGTAAATGGTTTAAAAGTTTGAGGTAAAAAAAACTATGAAGGTAGTCGAGAGACCAACATTAGACCTTTTCTTTTTTACTTTTTGAAACTCTACTTGAGTTTACCAAAGAATAACATTATAAAAAATCCTCTTCCATGCCAATGTCATGAACTAGGGGAGTGATATAAACAACGCACAGAGGTGGGACAGACGGCGGTGGCTGAAGAAAGACAAGATGGACTTTCGGGGGAAAAAGGTTTAATTCGATCTTGTTGCTTAATGAAAACAATGACAATACCTTCTTATTTATAAGGGGCTCCTAACAGACTATATCCAACAAGATACTACCCAACTTAAACCAATCAGTAACTAAATGACTTATGTCTTAAGCAATCTAATCGATGCAACTGACCGAAACCACATTCACAATACCCTAGTGACCCAAGCCCTAATGGGTTGCACATAAAACTTTTCCCTCCTATGTTGTTTTTATGATATGAATGACTAAGCTGCTAAAGTATATATGGAAGGTATGCATGGAGGGCAAGGCACCATCAATTTGTGGATCATATCCGAGCAATCCATACTTGTGCAAATCGGATCATTCCCAAACTGCGGTGGTGAATTTCCAAAACAGGGCTCATGAAATCATTCATGCTTTCCTTGTACACCCCACATTCTTTGTATTATCACATGTACTAAATATGGTATAATTCGTACCATATTTGTTCTATATTTCCTTGTATAGCTTGCACACATTATACTAGTTTTATATGCAATAATACAGAAATAATCGGTGTGGAATTCACAACGGAAACCCATCCTCCTTTGCTTTCTTACATGGTATCAGAGCATCTTGCCTCTAGCTAATCCTCTTCCTCCTTGTCTATGCCATGCCACCGAATCCTCTCTTAATTCCGGCTCCTTAGGTGCCCTCAACTCTGGCACCACCAGTGCTCCACCGGTGCTCTCAACTCTGGGACCACCGGCCTCCTCGGCTCCAACACCATTGGCATTCTCACCGCCGGTGCTGCCCCTGCTTCCTCCGTCAATGTGGCGTCTATCAAGACGTATGTTCCCATCACCTTGGACCTTGTTGCTTGTAACTTCTCCAAGTGGTGTACACTTTTCCTAGTGACTCTCGGGAAATACGGCCTCATGCGCCACATCGACAGCACCCCGCCACCGAACCCATCCGACGGCGCGTTGGTGCAACGTGACTTCATCGTGCTGTTGTGGGTGGCCTTGGACAACCTCTTCCGCAATAACAAGAAAACCCGGGCGATGCACCTTATGGCAGAGTTTCATGCAACGGTTCAAGGGGAACTATCAATGATCACCTTCCTCCAGAAGCTGAAGTCGTTGGTTGACGCACTCTACGACGTTGCTCAAGCAGTTTCCAATGAAACACAGGTTCTTACTGCCTTGCATGGTCTGAACCCGAAGTTGATCACCCACCTCGCCACCATTATATTGATGCAGCAACCATTCTCTTCCTTCCTTGACGCCCGGTAATCAATGATCATGGAAGAGCTGTAACAACTTGAGCATGATAAGGTCTAGTCTGGCACCTCCTATTTTCCTCCTCCGGGTCACACTCGTCCAAGGACGGAGTGGTGGCAACGGCGGCTCTGGCTAGACAAATGTGGCAGCAACAAGAACTACAATAAGGGCAACAAGAACAAAGGCAGCAACAATGGCTTATCCTATTACAACACGGGCGACAGAGACTGGCAACAACAACACAGGTGGCGGCAGAAACAATAACACAAACGGCGGCTGCAACTAGGGGTTCTTTGGTCCACCCATGTTCAATCCATGGACTAGGGTGTGGCTCGGTCCCTGGTAGGTGAGCGCCGCATCTACTATGCCCGGCGTGCTTCGGCTGCGGCTTGGCATCTTCTATAGTTCGACGCCTCCTACACTCGCCGCCTTCACCACCCAAACCTCGTCGACACCACTGGCGGCCCCGGTTTCGGACCAACAATTCCTTGTCTCCGTGAGGAACAACCTCTCGGTTCAGGGCACCACATGCACTGAGTGTTTCATGGACTTCGGTGCGACCAGTCACATGGCATCTGACCAGAGGATCCTCTCCTCTTTCTCTCCTTCTTGCTCCTCTCGCATTACCTTCATAAATGGTTCTTGTTTACCAGTTACTCATTCTGGTTCTTATCCTTTTCCACTAGCAAACACTCCTTTTCTCTCAGCAATATTCTTATTTCTCCTCAAATTGTCAAAAACCTCATTTCCATTCATAAGTTCACTTCCGACAATCTTTGTTATGTTGAATTTGACCCCTTTGGCATTTCTATAAAGGATCTTCAATCCCCTTCATTTCAGCACTAATAAAACCATGTATCAATCCCTCATCGCCACTGTAATCAACACTAGCACATGGCATCGTCGGCTAGGCCATCCAGAGTAGCACAGCATATTGGTTCTCCTCTGTTCCACCACCATTTCATGCAATGAACCAGGGTCAAATCTCGGTCTTGCCTACGAGTTAGGGCACCAAGTGCGGCTTCCTTTTAGTTCTTATTCTTCAAAAACTTGTACTCCTTTTGAATTGCTACATTGTGATGTATCGACATCCCCTATTTAAGCATTTCCGGGTTTAATTATTATTTGATCATACTTGATGATTTCACTCATTTTGTATGGACATTTCCTTTATGCAAGAAATCTGATGTGTTTCCTTGCCTCACTCATTTTCATGCTTTGTCCGTAATCATTTTAATTCCGTGCTCAAATCTTTTCAATGTGACAATGGCCAAGAGTTTATACAACAACTCATCTAGTCAATTATTTGCCGCCAACAGCATTCTCCTACACATGTCTTGTCCATACACTTCTCAACAAAATGGAAAAAAGCTGACTGTGGAATCCACACAAACAATGACGTGATGCATAGTCTTCTCTTTTAGGCTTTCCTTCCACCCAAATATTGGGTTGAAGCTCTTAACGCAGAAACATACATTCTTAATCATAGCGCTACTACCACCCTCCAAAATGGCATGTTGTTTGAAGATCTCTTCGACAAACCTCCAAACTATACACATCTTCATGTCTTTGGGTGCCTGTGCTATCCTAACCTCTACGCTACAGCTTGATACGGGGTACCCGATCTTCTCAACGTAGGATTAATGATAAATCGAGTAGTTGAACGAATTGAGTGAAGCCAATACGCTGCCAATGCTGTGACACAAGAATTCACTAAACCACACACTTAGGAAACCATCCACTCGACCATGCAAAAGTGCATGCAATCTCCTGCAATCCGCAGGCAAAAGCATGAACCTAGGTGAAGAGAAATTGCATAATCCCAAGGGGGAAGCCGGCGGCTAGCCAAACCCTAGGATATGCGAAAGCAATATCTTATTTTTTGAATAAATGTGGTCTAAGAAAAACAATAGGATGCGGTGGGTTATATGGGGCGCACCTCCCTAGGTTCGGCCGAAAAGGAAAGCACGACTCGGATCGGTCACAGGACCGATCCCAACTCCTAAATGCATTGAACCCTATCTCTAATAATTTTAGACACCAAAAATCATAAATGGATACACACTAACCATATTTGATTTGGTCAGTCAAAAGGCACACATGGCTAAACCAATTCAGATAGCCACCGTTGGTATTTTAGAATACCTCTCAAGAACCGAATTGGTTTCTAAGGGCGTGTTTGGCATGGCTCCACTCCAAAACTCTAGGGGGGAGTTGGCCAAAACCAGCCAAACACCAAAACTCCATAAATTGATGGAGCAGCTGCTCTTCGTGGAGTTGGTAGAGCTCTAGTTCATTTTGGTGGAGCACCTCTTTTCCCACTCCAGGAATCCTCGAAATGAATCTAGACACGGAGTTTCAAGGTAATTACCCACCTTTGCCACTGGTTATAGAGAAAAGCGTTTCGAGTTACGGGTGACCGCTCTGCAGTTTTGGAGTGGAGCTGCTCTGCTGTGGAGCAGAGCCATGCCAAACACGCCCTAAATATACTCAAGAAAACCAACAGCCCTCCTTCTCCCATACGGATCCTCCACCGAACGCATCCCAATAGGACTCCCTCCTTCCTCACACATTTTCTTCTTTTCTAAATTGGAGAGACAAACAGATCCACTCGGATTTGGCTTTAAAAACCTTATCCATCTGTTTGGCTGGTTCCTTCCTTGATTTCGTCCCTTCTTTCCTTCTTGCGGAAGCCTTCCCATACTTCCCCACGTACGGCTCCTCCTCGTGTGTGCTGCACCGTGTGTTTGCTTTAAAGCCCATGCGACAGTGCGCACCATCAACACCCTGCACTCTTTGCATTGGTTTTGGTCTCCTTCTTCTCTCTCTTGGTTTCCCATGCTTCTTCTTTGTCAAATCTGAGAACACACAAAGTATTCGCATTAGGTAGTAGCCAATTCTTATGTACATCAAAATTAAACTAATTAAGGAGTAGATTCACTTATTGGTCAATTAGCTTAGCCCTAGCCCAAGTAATAGAAGCAATTGGTGCTACCTTGTTGGTAGTAGGAGTAGTAGTGGTTGGGATGTCCTCATCACAACTCCACATAAATTTGCCCCTCGATCTACTCAGTGCATATTCCTTTGATATCCGAATGATGACAAAGGATACCGCTCCATGGACCTGCCTTCTAAGCACATCATCAACTTCTTACATGTTCACTTTGATGAAAATACCTTCCCATTTTCCACCACCACACCTTCTGCATCCTCATCCCTTGATTTTCTCTTTGATCCCCTCACACATATTACTGTTGAAACTCCACTTGACCCTGCCGTAGTGCCAACTGCTGTCTCTGCTGCACCACTAAAAAAGCTTGGCCCGACAACCGATGAACCTATTGTGGCAACATTGAACCGTGTCGTAGAGCCTACACAACCTATGTCGCAGGGCCTCCCATGGCCAGCGGTAGCCTCTCCAACACTGCCGCACCACCCTCTCATTCCTCGTGTTCCCACAACTCCACTACTACCTCCACTTGTAACACCTTAGCCCAACATGAGGCTAGAGTGCTACCAACTAACATTGTATCTATTTAAAACAAAGATGTCTTACTAAATTTTGATAGAACCTCCTCTGTATAGTAAACTATACCGGGGGTCCCAACAGTCACCTATCACATATTTAATCATTACAGCATCCAGCATAATCAATAGACATCTGAAATTATGCTTATCATCACTGTTTCATCCATAGCATGCTAAACAACTAAAGTATAATCCAAAGAACATCCATAGTCCACCAATCAATTCTATTACCATTTTATTCCAAGCAAGGAAAAAATCATAAAGAATTTATTAAGCAAAATGATCAACTACTAAAGAATCATTCTATCAAAACAAATGTGATTAGTTCGTGCCATTGTGCCGCCACTCTAAGTTTTTATTCCCTCCCATGTATGCCGTTCGCGTAAAGGGTTCCTAAAACACAACAACAACAACAACAACATCAAGAGTGGGTCCTAAGACTCAGCAAGTACAATAAGCGTCAATAATAGCATAAACAACTATAATCATCAACATCCATCCAAAAATCTTTATTACAAACATGTTATATGCTCATGCTATGCAATATGCTCAAATGCACTTTCTCTTCTCTTTATCTTTTGCATTTTTGTCGGGACCCCGGGTATGCAACCCCAGGACCCTATGTGCATTCTGAACTAGTCCCAGATCAGTAGCTAGCTCGCACAGTTACAACATTGGTGTAATCACAACCATACAACAAAATAATGATGAAGCGGACAAATTAATATTACTTAGTAGCAAAAGGAACCTTATGGTCAAGTCTTACAGAGTGCGCCACACAGGGCTTAGCAACAAAAGACAACCTGCAGCGAAAACATAATATCTCGTAGAGGCCACACGACATGCCCACAAGCAATCGAGTGGAGGACGCGACCTAGTTCGTAAGGTCTTCAAGATACTCCTCTTCATAAAACTCTGAGTTCCCTGGTTCTTCTGTGGGGATTAAACACACAGGGCGCAAGCCGTGAGTACTTTGAATGTACTCAGCAAGTCGTAGGGAAATGTATGCAATTATTATTCATGCGAGGCTAAACAAGGATAGTTCTATGGCTATTTTGCGGAAAGCAATATTGACAGTAATACAATAAGTAGATTGAAAGCACAATTTAAAAGATTAATACATAAGTAATTCAGTTTCTTTGAAACAACTAGAGATCTTTCCAACCATTCCATCCAAACCATCGATTCCACCATTTTTAAGAAAACATCTACCCCTTGCGTGAAATCTCTGGGCATGTCCATAACCGGGGACACGGCTATTCGAATAGTTTTTATACACTCTGCAGAGGTTGTACAGCTTTACCCACAAGAGATAATCGTCTTATATTGTCCGCTCACACTTCCGAGGTGTGCGACTAAGAGATTATCACAAGGCTGTTACAAAGCTTTGAGCGGCTAAGAGCTGCCCGCTAAGGTTTCGCTTCTGAGGAGCTTCGCACCGCTAGATTCGTGCCCCTCTTGCGCCGTAATCAAGACGCTCCACCGCGAGAACCTAGCGACTCATTGCTAATTATTAGGCCGAGTCCACCCATCCCGGACATGTGGTTGCGATGTGACCCAGATCAATGGTTCAAGGTTAAGTCCTTAGTTGGCTGCTCAGGCGAGACTATTCCACGTCCCAATGTGCGTTACGACACCCACACTTACCACCATCCACTCGCCCGAGCATAAAATATTTTTGGTTCGACCCGGCCGAAGACCACCCTAGCCTTGGCACAACATCTTTTAACAACAGTGGCCGCGCCACGATTCCATAATTCATTTAGTCAAGTTTATTCATATGAGCATGTGGTCATGAGTCCCAACGTACAACTATAGCATGACTAAGCATAATACGATACCCGTGTTGGTAATTTATCAATGTCCAACTAATATAAACCCTCCTAAGGTGTCCAAGGGTTCATGTCATTCAAGGGTACATGTCGTTTGCAATTTATCAAGGAGGTGTACATCAATTAGGCATTTATCTACTCCCGAAACAATTTAATATATAAACTAGCAATGCATGTTTATATAAAACAATATAGTTTTATAAAAATGGGTTCAATATGATCAAGGGTCTATGACTTGCCTTGCTCAATATTCTGATAGCACCGATCCTGTTCTTGCTCATGATTCCGATAATTATCCTGATAAACCCGCCCCCAATATTCTGATAATCCTCGTCTTGTCCTTGTCCTGCCTCGGACCGCTGTCCCAAAGTAACTTCATATTCTAATTACGCGAAATACGATTGAACCCAAGAACATCTGACAGCAATCAAATGAAATCCAATAAATCCAAATACAACGAACAAAAGAAAATACTTCAAGCAAAACGAGGTAGATTCAACAGGGAGAGAGACAATGTTTGCAGGGACATTCCTCGAGGGTTACCTAGATAGGAGAGATTACCTGGTTAGGTAATACTCTCAGATCCGCTTCCGGATCAAAAAGGGTTTTGCTACTGAGAACGGATAGCGATGGGTTACGCTAGGGTTTAGACGATGTTGATCGGTGGTTGATAAGGGACTGAGTTTGGCCTACAGAGATGGCTGAATAACCTATGCCATCACTGGAGGACTGAAAGGACACTACACACAAGGTTGGTCAAACAGTCAGTAGGAGAATCGTTGATGGTGATGTTGTTTTTCTTAACAGGCCACCTAGCACTCACAAACGCTCTCTCCAAGCATTCTATGTATACATCCACGATGATCATACAGTCAAAATCAATCCTCTTGAGTTAAATGATACTAGCACTCTAATTACCCCAATTGACGACTGAATAATATGAACTATATTGCAAACTATTTAAGTAAACTCCTTTGCTAATCGGCCTACTAACTAACCTTCCAATGTTGACATACTTCAATAATTCACTGATGGTCATAAGTCTTCCAACTGGACAAAAGATCTCCTAAACAGACTAGTCTTCGCATCAAACTGACAAACACTTGACTACATCATACGAACAACAGAATTTCTGATCATAAACTGATAGTTAGCCAACCTCCTCGAATACTTATGTTAAGGATGCATTATCTACGAATCCTCCAAGCAATCGATTTACTCCTTGATTATCTACTGAATGTTACTACAAGCAACCACAATATCTGTCGTTTGATCATCTAACCTAGCCACCACAAATTAGCCACCGAAAGTTTTTATATGAAAATATATCTTGCGGATGCTAACTAGAATCTTCAGCACTTAATTATCATTTCGACTAATTAACAAAACCACTACTGCTATTCATCCGAAAATACATCTTGACAAAAGATTATCTAAAGACTATCCTGAACTTGCTAACTTTGCTACCAATATAATCCAATTAAGCTACTGGCAAACCTACTCTAATGACACACCAACCTTAACTTATTGCTTACTGTTTACTAACCGATCAACCACTATTATTCACTTCAACACTAATCCTCCTAAACTAGTCACTATAATCCATTATGCTAACTGAGTACATAGCAACTAATCGCTTAACTCAAAAGATTATGCAATTGCTAAGCAAACTCCCTCACTAATCATTCTACTAACCAATCTAGATTAGTCATTCCCCTATGTGGCCTCTACTGTCAGGGACAACAAAACATACATAGACAAAATACATACACAGAGAGAAAGAGGGGAGAGCCGGAGGTAGCTCGGGCATCCTCGGTAGGGCTCACCGCCGACGGGTGGTGGCGTGGGGAGGTCGGCGAGGGGTCAGAATGGGTTCCTGTGGGGACGGGGACCCTGTGGGAGGAGGTGGCGGCACCGGAGAGGGGCGGGCGTGGCGGCGGCAAGGCCCATGGCGGCGCCGAGCGCACGGGCGTGGAGGCGCGGTTGATGTGGCGGCGCGGCGGAGGAGTTAGCATGCGCATGGGCTGTGCGTGGCTGCGGGGAGGACACCGAGCCGGTCGGGGAGGTCGGAGGCGGCCCGAGGTGGCGTGGCGGCGGTGGCCGGCAATGGCGAAGGAGGGGTGGCGCCGGCGGACGCCCACAACGGCGGGGAGGAAGGAGGGAAGTAGGGGATGGCATCCTCAACTCCGGTGGCACCTCGTGACGGGGGTGGTGGTGCGGTGGTGGCACCGGAGTGGCGAGGCGACCGGGAGGCGGCACGGCCAAAGGCGGGAGCGGCGGTTTGGCTTTGTGCTCGCTTGGTGAGGAAGAAAAGTGGGGAGGGGAGAAGGGAGGCCCTGGGCTACTTGTAGCCATGCAGGAGGCGAGGAGCTCAAGGGGGCACAGGAGGAGTGCCGGTTGGGGGCTCGGGCGCGTGCGCGGTGCTGAGAGGGAGCAGACCAAGCCGGCGCGGCGGCGCGAGGCAGCCAGCGGGCGAGGCGTCACGATGCGCGGAGCAACGACGTTAGGTGCGGGCGGCAGCGAGGAGCGAGTCGTGGGGAGGCGGGGGTGGTGGAGCAGTGGGATTCATGTGCAGTCTTTGTCAGGCGAGGGTATTGTCTGCGAGGAAGAAAGGGGCAAGGGGAAGAAAGCTGACGGGTGGGGCCCATGCGCAGAGAGAGAGAGAGAGAGAGAGAGAGAGAGAGAGAGGGACGGGAGCGGAGCGGGCTGGCTCGGTGGGAGTTGGGTCGGCGAGGTTGGGCGAGGAGGAAAGATGGAGCAGGTCGAAGAGATCGGTGGGGAGGAAAAAGAAATTTAAGTGCCTTTTTGATTTGCAGAAAAGGAAAAAAAACAAAAGCCTTTTTACAAAATGGTAAATACAGTCCATAAATTCAAGGAAAATACAGAGAAGTCCCTGGAATTAAATGGAGCTTAATAAAAATACTTATAACTTAATTTTTGCTTTTAGCTTTGCATTTAAAATATATTTTAACTCTGGAATAAAAGGAAAAAACCAATTAAAATCCAGAAAAAGTAATAAAACTCAAATAAACCAACTTTTGAATTAATTAAGGTTTTGATTAATTCAATTTAAACGGTTTTCGATTTCAAATTTTCAAGTTAAGCTTTTGCACTTTAATTAAACCAAATAGTTATTTTTAAATTTCGGAAATTTTCAAAAACTCTGGAAATTTGGGATGTTACAATTTTGCCGGTATTGCAGAGTATGCATCCGTCGATACATACCCTTTCCTGTGCCATCCTGCACAGGGACCATTGCCTATACTCCGCAAGTATGGAGACCTAAGCCCACACTCCACGAGCGTGGGGACCATAAGCCCATCCTATTCATGACGGAGACCTCAACAAATGCTTGGTTACCATGTCACCAAGTCCTCAATATTTCAGCATGATGCGTATGAACACATCTTAAATCATCATAATCATGCATTCTCAACAACATCATTTATGAATAAACTTATTCATTCTTCTATCATTCAAATTCATCGACATTCATAACATTCAAGCATCCATGAATAACACTTATTTTCACAACACTAATAATCATGATCATTGACAACCATAACAATCTAGCATACATAAATATCACATATACTCACAATACTAGCAAACAAGATCATTCACCATAATAAATCTATCAAACAAGTACTTGCCTCAACCGTGCGAGAATGAAGGACGTGAAGAGGGCACTACCCCCAGGACCAATCCCCCACCTGAATTTAATTAAAGCACGCTAAGATAATAATACTAGATAAGACAAAAACTAAAGTAATTACGAAAACGCTACGTTCAATAGCGCAAGCCCAACTCCCAAAATCATAACCTACTGTCTGTCCCCTTAGCAGACAGTCATACTATAAAATCCATAAATTTTTGATCCAAGATCCAAATTACACCTTCTTAGACTTTCTGAAAAGCTTATCAAATTCCCCACCTAAACCTATTTGGTGAGCCTTCCTGATTCGGCCATCTAATACCCCTACCAAACAGATTAACAGAGCAACTCTTTCAAATCAGGGTTCTGGACAGCGACCTTAAAACCATCATAACTTTCAGAATAATGATCCAAATTTTGTGTTCTTTAGCTTCCTTGAAATCTAAGACGATTATGTACATATTTCGTTATAGCCTGATTACTAAAAACTGTCAAAAACGTAGCAGATTTACGGAACAGCGGCGCTACGAAATTCACAACACCTAAACCGCACGTCCAAATGACGTGATCTAATACTCTACTAAAATCTAGGGACGTGACCTACAAATCTCTAGGAGATGGCCAGATCAAATTTCGCAGTTAACATCCTCAAAACAGTCAGACACTATAGACTGCCCTAAACCGATCTAATACCGATATTGCTAAAATACAAGAATTTACAGCTAAATTAAACTAGGGCTTGTCAAACACTTCCAGATTGTTACCCTTGAAGATCATCCAAAGAAGAAAACGTGGTCCTTGGTTCTTCCTCTTTTCCTCCCTTCTACTTCCCTTCTCTTCTCTCTTCCTCCCTTCTATCTTGATCTTGGCCGACAAAGAAGGAGGCGGCGAGAGCTCTGATGCGGCACTCTGATTGCTATGCGTGCTCTGATGCCATGCATGTTACTGATCATGGTGCTACTGATGTCATATGTGCTCTGATGCGGCGCTACAGTGCATGCTACAGTAAATACTAGGGTTTCCCCCCATCTCGGGCTTCGTGGATCAAAGGTCCAAGGCCCAGGTTCTCACACAACTGCGAAAACCCCCTCTTTCTCCTTCTAATTTTCTCTTTTAAGCGATTTCCTTCCTTAGAACAATTTGGAGTATTACATTCTACCCCCCTTAGACAGGTTTCGACCCCGAATCTTCACACCGAACTACGCAAAGGAACAACCACAACTGAAAATAACACGGAATTCACGTACCCGTCATGAACAGATCTGGATATTTTTTTCACGCATGCGAGACTCCAGTTCCTAAGTCATTTCCCTCTCGGACTGACGCAACCACCGCACTTTGACGTGTACCAACGTCTTATGCCTCAACACTTGTTCCAACCTCCCCAGCATACATACTGGATGAGGATCGGACGTGAGGTCTTACTCGTAGGTCAACGTCGCTAATGAAACACTAAAATTCCGAATCCCCCAGGTACTCACTCAGCACCAAAATATACCAGATGTTGTGTACCCCGTGTATGGACCCCAGACGGTCCTAGCAGTACGCCAACTTCCTAATCCCCACAACTATAAAAAACAAACCAATGTACTTTAGGCTAACTTTCCATTTGGTTCCGAAGCACACAACATGCACATAACACACGAAACTCTTGTCCCACTTCTCAATCGATCTCTTCATCTTAATAAGGAGTACCTCCTTTAACTAGGGATGCACAACAGAACTCGCTTTAAGCAATCCCTTATAAAAACAGAACCCAACTGAAAATAAAAGATTTTCATCGCAACTATCCAATGCCAACTCCCCATCAAAAGGGTCAAATCCAAAATTGAAGATTCATCACGAAAACCATTCCACTTTCCAACTGGATAGTTTGCAAAATAAACACCACATAAGCCAAAAGAGAAATCACTCGAATGCCCAAGTCAAACTCTTCCTTTGTTTTCCTCAACCGGAAAAAAAACCAACATGCAAACATAAAGTTAACTCAAATTGTATATGATCCCCGTCATAAACACTCAGCTCGAACAAGAATCAAGATAGCACTTCTCTACTCGAGAAAATATTCTTTTCTCAGATGTTCTTTTAAGAAATAAACCTTATCCCAAATCATGGGTTTCCAAATCATCACACTAATTGCTTCCTCTTAACCGATAACCCCAAAACGATCCTCAAACCAAAACAACAACCACCCTTATCAAGAGGGACTCTACTAATCCACAAAAGGATTCTTTAATCCACCCTATACCAAAGGGATTATTTTGATAAATGGTTCCCAACACCTCAATAAAGATTTTTCACCCATAACCTCATCACCTCATTCCGTTAAGGATAATCCACTTAAAATTCTCAGCACACATACTCATTTACTATACCCAAAATATTCTATCAATGATCAACACACTATTCGGAATCCACTTTTGTTCTTCTACTTCTACACATAATCATGAAGCGACCAAGGTTCTAGCATAAATCTCAAGCCCAATTTCAACCTTCAAGATACCTACAATTAACTACTGGTGTAAATGATAGGGAAATCCTCATATTTAATGACTAAAATCTCCAAAGTCCAAACAATATTTTCAGTCATTAATATCAACATTCCTTACTAATCAATTAACTACCCAAAACAATTACTTCACAAATCTTGAACCCTCACTAAACCACACCGTTCAATTTCACCTACGCAACCTTGCAAAAACACCATCACAATACTCTAACTATTTGATGATTTCAATACTCTACCAACATGAACAAATATTTTTTTTTATCATCAATCACTATAGGTTCTACTAGTCGTAACAACATAATCAGTTTTGCTCCGAACGACCATAATTCCTTTTAGAACCAAGTCTCTACGAGATTTATATCATGAAATCAATTCATCATTTAATACTCCTTAATTAACTTGCAACCAAAGGTCTCACAATCTCGTATACTTGACCACTACTAATCAGTTGCCACTATACACTCTATAAGGATTTGTAAAACAAATCGATTATTGCTTTCTCAAAAGAAGAGGCAAATAAAAAAATTCCAACACACAGGAAACGTTTACCATTCGTAGTACACAAGACCAAGAGAGATGGTCAAATAGTAATGATTTCGAAAGGAAAAAATATGACACCACAGTTAAGGGCACAAGTCTCACAAGAAGAGAATACCAAACCTCAACCGATAAGAATAAAACATTGCCTTTGAAACTTGAGAAACTCTTATGTGGCCAAACAACCAGGTTAAGCACACTTCAATAGACTGCAAACTACAAATCTTGAGTCCACCCTAAAAAACTTCTACTACACTCTTTCTTTTAATAAAACAAACAATTTCTTTGATTACAACTTCACTTTGCCAACTCAAACAAAAGAGCCTTGAAGATCAAATCACATGAATCACCCAAGAACCAAATAGAACTTTCCAACACGTCACTTTGCTCAATAAATTTTAGCAACCACATAATTCATGAACTACAAAAGGTCATGAATGCAAAATTCTAAACTTTTCATTTAACCGATATACAAAAGACGATCAAATTACTTGCTTTCTAAAAGAATCATCACCACACCCACAAGTCACAATCCCTTGCAGACAATCTTTCTAACATCAAGAATAATACACTCTTAACGCGAATCTTTATCGTCAACTCTTCCATTATAAAGCCCCCAAAGGTTCACCAAATTGTTCTATACTACTTTATCATCCCATCTTCAAAATGAGAGTATACCGAAACCATACAACCTCACTACAACAACTATTTTATTTTAAAAGGGATCTACTATACAATTTAAAAGGTCCTACCAAAACCCTTTCATCAAGGACATACTATTATCCGACAATTTCACCATCAAACAAACACAGGTCACCTATTAAATCCCATCATAAACCTTTCCAAAGAAACCTAGTATATTATTTCATAACACTTTTGTTATCTCAATAAGATTGCAATAGCCAACCTATTCTGGTGTATACCTAATACACCAACCGCACTTTCAGAGTAACCTCTTTTAACAAGGGCATGTAGCCACAATACACCCTCGTAAAACACATGTGACTAATTCACTTCTAAATTCCAATCCTTCACCTATTCGGAACGCTCATACTAATTTAGTACACACTAATTTCATTCTAGAGGTTATCATAAACCATTGATGATTATTCAATCATGGACAAATTGATGGTCCTTTATCTATTTGTACTTCCACGAGCATAAATAAGATCATCAAAGAGCCAAATAAAGAAAATTTTTATATTAATATCTACTAAGACAACAATCGAACACATCTTATATTTCTCTTCCTGCATATCAGATTAATCCGTTGAGACCAAATAATCCAACAAGTTTCGCAAACTAAACAATCTTAATGATCAGACCAATTCATCAATATCTCACACTCCTTAATAAATCTCGGATTCCTAGTAGGTATAGACATACCTTTAATCACAATTCATCATGTAATTATTCTAAAACAATATCCAATTAATCATCTTTACTTCCAAGGATCTTGGTTAAGATCGATTATGCACCATGCTACGGACCCACCTCGATAACTCATATCTAATTAATGAACTTCTATGTTTACCACCTCTCGCTTAAACATAACAAGACATCACAAAAGGTTTTTGATGCTTTCTTTCGTAAAAGAGAAGTATTAATCTTCAACATTCCAACTACCCCAAAAGAAATGCGTAGAGTCAAAACTTTCCTCAATGAAGTTTGTAAAAGATAATTTCCATCATCCAAAATACGAAATGAATAACCGGGTCACGTTTACCAACAAGAAAGGTAGAACCCTCATGACAGAGAATAAAATTGCCAATAGCAATGCTTAGAAATAGCAAAAATAGCTTAACAGTAAAAAAAAAAACAATAATTGCTCTATAAAACGAATAGAGACCAATTAAAACCCATCAACTGCCTTGTTACCATGAACCAAAGAAATTCATCAATCGCTAGTGAGTAATCAGAATAACCAAATATAACTCAAGGAAAACATCAACTTTTTAAAGAAACTCATCCCCAACCTTTGTAGTTAAATTACCTGAGAAAAAACCCTTCACTATTCCCATACCACGAACGGTGGTATAACCTAGCCATGCCCATGGCCACAACCACGATATCTACCTCTCAACCTCGACTAACACCACCCATAGCAATCATATAATCATATCAATACGATATAACAGAATCATAACGGAATAATCAATTCATATTACCAATCATCAATACGATATAACGGAATCGTAAATGCAATGATTTGCCCATTCCCATCCTACTGTGCACTAGTGTGTCAAATTTTAAATTGTTTAACCATTAGAAAATTTTAGCTGATTAAGTTTACCTAAGTTATCAATCTATTCACCACGGACCTAAAGCCCGCTCTGATACCAACTGTAACACCCTAGCCCAGCATGAGCCTAGAGTGCTACCAACTAACATTGTATCCATTTAAAACAAAGGCGTCCTACTAAATTTTGACAGAACCTCCTCTGTATAGTAAACTATACTGGGGGTCCCAACAGTCACCTATCACATATTTAATCATTACAACATCCAGCATAATCAATAGACATCCAAAATTACGCTTATCATCACTATTTCATCCATAGCATGCTAAACAACTAAAGTATAATCTAAAGAGAATCCATAGTCCACTAATCAATTCTATTACCATTTTATTCCAAGCAAAGAAGAAATCATAAAGAATTTATTAAGCAAAATGATCAACTATTAAATAATCATTCTATCAAAACAAATACGATTAGTTCGTGCCATTGTGCAGCCACTCTAAGTTTTTATTCCCTCCCATGCATGCCGTTCGCGTAAAGGGTACCTATAACACAACAACAACAAGAAGAGTGAGTCCCATGACTCAGCAAGTACAATAAGCATTAACAATAGCATAAACAACTGTAATCATCAACTTCCATCCACAAATCTTTATTACAAACATGTTATATGCTCATGCTATGCAAGATACTCAAATGCACTTTCTCTTTCTCTTTATCTTTTGCATTTTACCGGTAATGCAGAGTATGCATCCGTCGATACATACCCATGCCTGTGCCATCCTGCACAGGGACCATTGCCCATACTCCGCAAGTATGGAGACCTAAGCCCACGCTCCACGAGCGTGGGGACCATAAGCCCGTCCTATTTATGACGGGGACCTCAACAAATGCTTGGTTACCATGTCACCAAGTCCTCAATATTTCAGCATGATGTGTATGAACACATCTTAAATCATCATAATCATGTATTCTCAGCAACATCACTTATGAATAAACTTATTCATTCTTCTATCATTCAAATTCATCAACATTCATAACATTCAAGCATCCGTGAATAACACTTATTTTCACAACACTAATAATCATGATCATTGACAACCATAACACTCTAGCATACATAAATATCACATATACTCACAATACTAGCAAACAAGATCATTCACCATAATAAATCTATCAAACAAGTACTTGCCTCAACCATGCGAGAACGAAGGACATGAAGAGGGCGCTACCCCTGGGACCAATCCCCCACCTGAATTTAATTAAATCAAGCTAAGACAATAATACTGGATAAGAAAAAACTAAAAGTAATTATGAAAACGCTACGTTCAATAGTGCAAGCCCAACTCCCAAATCATAACCTGCTGTTTGTCCCCTAAGTAGACAGTCACACTATAAAATCTATAACTTTTTGATACAAGATCCAAATGACACGTTCTTAGACTTTATGAAAAGCTTATCAAATTCCACACCTAAACCTATTTGGTGAGCCTTCCTGATTCGGCCATCTAATACCCCTACCAAAAGATTAACAGAGCAACTCTTTCACGTTAGGGTTCTGGACAGCGACCTTAAAACCATCATAACTTTCAGAATAATGATCCAAATTTTATGTTCTTTAGCTTCCCTGAAAGCTAAGACAATTATCTACATATTTAGTTGTAGTGATACCTCCCAGAAACTCCTGTATCTATTAGTTTAAGCTTGATTACTTTTAAAACTATCAGAAACGTAGCAGATTTATGGAATAGCGGTGCTACGAAATTCACTACTCCTAAACTGCTCGTCCAAACGATGTGATTTAATACTCTACTAAAAGCTAGAGACGTGACCTACAAATCTCTAGGAGATGGAAAGATCAAATTTCGTAGTTAACATCCTCAAAACAGTCAGACACTACAGATTGTCCTAAACCGATCTAATATCGACATTGCTAAAATACAAGAATTTACGGCTAAACGATCTACAAATCGAATCAAAATTAAACTAGGGCTTGACAAACACTTTCAGATTGTTACCCTTGAAGATCATCCAAAGAAGAAAACGTGGTCCTTGGTTCTTCCTCTTTCCCTCCCTTCCACTTCCCTTCTCTTCTCTCTTCCTCCCTCCTTTCTTGATCTTGGCCCACGGCAAGAGGAGGCGGTGCTCTGATGCATGGTCTTTGCGGTGCCATATGTGCTCTGAGGCATGCTACAGTAAATACTAGGGTTTTCCCCCATCTCCCCGTCTTGGGCTTCATGGATCAAAGGTCCAAGGTCCAAGTTCTCACACAACTGCGAAAACCCCCTCTTTCTTCTTCTTCTAATTTTCTCTTTTAAGCGATTTCCTTCCTTAGAACAATTTGGAGTATTACACCACTATTCCACAGACACCACTTCTGCCCACTCACCACATGGTCACTAGCGGCAAAGTCGATCTTGTTGTGCCTCCTCGCTCATGTTTGAATCTTTCGACCACCGACTCCTCCATTCCCCCGATCACCAAAACCTAGTGTTTGGGCCCAAAAAGATCCTCATTGGTTTGATGCAATGCGTGATGAGTACAATGCTTTCATTCAAAACAACACTTGGACTCTTGTTCCTCCCCCTTCCACGGTGAATGTTGTTTCCTGGAAATGGATTTTCTAGCACAAATACAACCCCGATGGTTCTCTCTCCCGGTACAAGGTTTGTTGGGTTCTTCGCGGTTTCTCCAAAGAACCCGATATCGACTTTGATGAATCATTCAGCCCGGTAGTCAAACTAGCCACCATCCGCATTGTCTTAAGTCTCACCCTCTCGCACTCTTGGTGGATCCATCAAATCGACGTAAAAAATGTGTTCCTTCATGGCACACTCGATGAGGTAGTTTACTCCCAACAACCTTTGGGTTTGTCGATCCCACTAAGCCTCATCATGTTTGTCATCTTAACAAATCCCCCTATGGTTTAAAACTAGCATCTCGTGCATGGTTTCAAAGATTTGCTACCTTCATTTGTTCCATTGGATTCGTATCTTCCCACTATGATTCCTTTCTTTTCATCTACAAGTCCAGTTCTCACACCACCTTTTTGCTCCTGTACGTAGATGATATCATTCTAACTGCCTGCTCCATGTCCCTTCTAAACAATGTTATTTCCTCGCCCAGTCACAAATTCTCCATGATTGACCTTGGTTCGCTGCACCACTTTCTCAGCATCACTTGTACACGCACAACTAATCACCTCTTTCTCTCCCAAGCAACCTATATGGTTGACTTGTTGGAACGTGCGGGCATGACTCATTGCAAGCCGTGCGTCACACCCATGGACACTCACTCTAAGCTTTCTTCCATTGTCGGCTCCCCAGGTCTTGACGCCACATATTATTAAAGCATTGCCGGTGCTTTACAATATCTTACTATCACCCGTCCTGACATTTCATACATCGTGCAACAAGTATGCTTGCATATGCACTCACCATGGGAGCCTCACATGTAGCTTATCAAGCGGATTCTAAGCTATCTTTAGGGTACACTATAGATGGCCTCACGTTTCATCGCTCTTACTCTTCCCAACTCATTGCCTACTCAGATGCTGATTGGACTGGTTGCCCGGATAGCCGTCATTCTAGGTATGGTTATTGTGTGTTCTTGGGAGACAACCTTGTTTCTTGGTACTAAAAGCGGCAAACCACGGAGTCACGCTCCGGTGCTGAAGCCGAATGGCGTGTGGTCGCTAACGTTGTAGTCAAAACTTGCTGGGTAAGACAGTTGTTTGCAGAACTTCACCATCTTGTGCAGTGCGCCACTATTGTGTATTGCGATAATGTCTCGGTAGTGTACTTATTGTCCAATGTAGTACAACATAAAAGAAAGAAACATATTGAGATATATGTGCATTTTGTTTGGGAGATAGTTGTGTGCACTCCATGTTCCATCGACATCTTCACAAAAGGGCTGCAGACTTCACTATCTTCTGAATTTTGGTCTAGCCTCATCGTCAGTGACACTGACACTAGGTCTGCGAGGGGATGTTAAAGTATATATGGTAGGTATGCATGGGGGAAAAGACACCATCAATTGTGGATCATACATAAAGGAACGAAACATATTGAGATATACGTGCATTTTGTTTGGGAGATAGTTGTGTGCACTCCATGTTCCATCGACATCTTCACGAAAGGGCTGCAGACTTCACTATCTTCTGAATTTTGGTCTAGCCTCATCGTTAGTGAAACTAGGTCTACGAGGGGATGTTAAAGTATATATGGCAGGTATGCATGGGGGAAAAGACACCATCAATTGTGGATCATATATGAGCATTCCATACTTGTGAAAATCGGATCATTCCCAAGCTGCAGCGGTGGCCTTCCAAAACAGGGCGCATGAAATCATGCACACTTTCCTTGTATATCCCATATTCCTTGTATTATCATATGTACCAAATATGGTCAAATTTGCACCATATTTGCTGTGTATTTTATTGTATAGCTTGTACACGTTGTACTCTTTTATATGCAATAATACAGAAGCAATCGGTGTGAAATTCACAACCGAAACCCAACCTCCTTTGCTTTCTTACCTAAACGACTGCACAGAGGATGATGATGGTTGAAGAGGACAGTTGTTAGGAGAAAGATGAGACCATAGGCTGAGATGATGAACTTTTTGGAGAGAGAAACTTAATTTATTATTCTTGCTTAATGAAAATAATGCTGGTGCCACCTTATTTATAAGGGATAATTAATATTGTACCACTATAAAGAATGGCATGGCTTGAAATAGCACCGCATCATAAGCCACTCCAAAAGATAATTAGATGCACAAAATGCCATCATTGGCTCTTTTTATGTTTTTGTAGCATTTCCCATTTTTTATCCATGCGAAATGTCTGATGAGGACACACCTAGCACAGGTACATCTTCTCCATCTTAAGTTGCTGCTTTAAAGTTGTGTGCACTCTCTGGTCCATGTAGCCTCAACCGCCACATGAAGATAAGATGAACAACTTCACATCAACATGACATCAGCGGATGTCATCGCTTTGTTAGCAAACATATAATATCATCACATGTCAACATCATCATGAAGTCATCGCACGTGTCAGCATACTTAGCCAAGAAGTATAATGATGTCATCACACGTGTCAGCAAACCAGATGATGTCATCACATGTATTAGCATACTTAGACAAAAGTATATGATGTCATCACTTATGTTTGCAAATATGTGATGTCATCGCTTAGGTCATCATCTTTCTTGCACATAAAGTAATGAGTTGTAAAGTTGAATTTTACTACTTGAATTGAGTTATAACTCCAGTTGCAAACAACCTACCATGTGGACATCCCTAGAACACGCACATTGCCCCCTTCTCCAAATACTACTACAACACCAATTGAGCCAATCACAAGAGCTAGAACAAAGAAAAATTAATCAAGAGGTGAATCTTTTTCTCAATGAACTACACATTGATTTTTATAAGAATAGATTGCTACCTAATGCCTCTACTTTACTTGTTATAAGGTTTCATGAAGAAGCTTTGGAGGCAATGGAAAATAGGCTACTACAACTTCAAGAACAAAGAAACCAACACGAAGAATAGAAGCCAGTCTGACCTTTTTATAGAAAACACCTATCTGACCGAGAGGAAATCAATCCTAATTTGATTGTTGTCAGAAGGCGTGCTACCAGCTAGCTTGCTTGCTACAAAAAGAATACATAGAATCTAGACTAAACATTGTAGCAACCGCCGTACTGTAGCGCCGCTTAAAAGGGCTATATCAGGAGGGGTGCACCCTCCCATGTAAAATAGAGTTGAATTTTCAAAAATAAACACTTCTTTGTTCTAAGGTTTGTGTGAGATAAAATTCCGCCCCTTAGAATTAGGAATTATCTGAGAGTTCTTGTCTCCATCGTTCGTGTGGTTGCCTCGGTGATTGCTAGAACACGTTTACTCTATGTGAGTGAGTAGACAAAGGATCAAAGCGTGTGGTTGGGTGAATCGAGCACCGTAGGTTGCCATAGTAGAGACGGTGGTTGGTGGTGTCATTCATCAGGTTGCACGGGCAACAATCTCCCCACCCCTCGCATCATTTGGTATCAGAGCTCAAAGTTGACATGGTAGGATTTTGCCCATAGCTACTATATTGTTTCTTTCATTCCTATCCAACAAAATCCATAAAAGATATATTGTTCTTTGCTACATTTTCAGTTGAAAATTTTGGTGAGTTTTGCTAGGTTTTGATCCATTAGAGCCTTGCTTACTTGCTAATCCAAAATCTTTATTTGTGTTGTTTTTGTTTGAGCCAATTTTTCAAGGTTTCCAATCTATTCTACCTGGTCTGACCACAAAACCTTTGTCGGTCCTACCGTAGGTAGTTTTCCAAAATTGAGTTATTGGAACTTCACTTGTATCTTTTGTGAGCCACATCTATCCTTTCGTGTACAGCTTGATCCCACTTAAAGACTAGCTTTTGAGTATTGCTAGGGCTTTACACACTTGTTATCATTCTTAAAATTTGAAACCGAAATTATTGGATAACATGTGAGCTCTTGACATAGGTGTTGACCTTGGTGCAAAAGAAAAAAAAAAGAAAAGCAAAGAGAAAACAATACAAAAAAAAAGAAGTAAGAAAGAAAGAAAAGAAAGAAGTGTTGTGGTCAATACTTTAATCAAGCAAAATTTCCATTCCAAAGTTTGGTATAGTGTATGATTCCCATGTGCAAATCCGTAGCCCATTTACACCAATTGCAATCAAGCAGCGTCTTTATATAACTTGTGCAACACGAGCTATTTTGTTCTTCACTTATACCTTGTGTTATAGATCACTCTTTTGTTGCATTATGTTACATTATGATTGTGCGTGAGTTACTATAATCTTCACTTCTATCTTGAGGTCGGCAACTAGGCATTGATTTTCTAGTTTGGATATTACTTATCATTACAATACCTAGAATTTCAATTGCATAGGATTATACTAACTGTCCAAGCACCACAAAATAGCTGTTGTCATTTACAACATTAGATCTTGATTCACTTAATCCATCACATTCGTATTGTCTACTATCACCGAAGCACGTACATTTCTTCAATCTGTGAAGCAATCATAAGAACTTCGATACGCAAGAGGTGAGGTTGAGTGATTCCACATATATTCTTGTTGTTTTTTGTAATCATGGCAGGTTATGAATATGCAAAACTTCCATTCTATGGAAGTAATGATCCAGATGATGTGAGGCCTCCTGGGATCGGATCCGTTCCAAGCTAAGTGGTTACGCCGGAAGCGCAACACTTAACGAGAGACGAGAACGATCCCGAGCGCCCGGATATGCGTCTCATGTTAGCTCCCAAGGATCAGTGGCTAACATGCGCATATCCTAGTACAAACATTGCAATCACATCCATACACAATCGTACAAGAGAATAGAAACTTTGATACATCTTCAACATATAGAACCTTATGGTCCCAATTTTACATAAGATGGCCAATCGGCCAAATCTAAATAACAATAACACAAATAAATCGCAGCGGAAGATAAACTTAAAGTAAAAAGGGAATAACCGAGTTGGCATGCCCAAAATTCCACAAGCAACCAACTGGAGTTAAAGCCGTTGCACCCGTCGTTCTCACCTGAACAAATAGACACTGTTAGAGTACAAAGTTGTACTCGTGAGACTTTCAAAAGAAATAAGGATGGATGTAAGTATCAAAGGAAGGCTACTAAACTAGTCAATTTCTGGCATAAAGCAAGTTTTTCATTTAGATAAACAATATAGATTCAAATTGCCATTTGTAAAACATTTAGAAAACATTTTATGATAGTAAGTAATGATCAACAATGGTATAATCTCCAAGTAGAATCAACACACGAACATCCCATTTGTGGCACAATTCATTCCTCAACAAATTTAACGCGTGAACTACGCGTTCACGAAATCATTTCAGATCTGAACAACTAACATAAGGACATAACATTTCCAACCATAACCCAAACTTAATTTCCCAAAAGCTAACTGTGCCTGCTTTCCCACAAGTGTTGTTGTCCATAACCTAGGAAGAGGCTATTCGAATAGATTTAGTTCTCTGCAGAGTTGTACAGCTTTACCCACACGATATGAATACCTTATACTGTCGCCATGCACTCTTCCGAAGGAGTGTGACTAAGATATCATAACGAGGTCGTTACAATGTCATGTCCTAACTATCAAACCACCCGAGGAACAAAATCCCATAGCAGACTAAGCGCCTCGCACCACAGGTGAACTCCGTTGTGTAAGTAAGTCCCTTAACAAACAAGAGACCCTTAAGGGCAAGTAAGGCAAAAAATTAACATGCCCCCACGAGATTGGCAAGAGAACAATTAAATACATAACAATAACAATTGTTAATCTCATTGTGTTTTGATAGCTAACACACAACAAATTATTAAGCCAAGCCTTCGCCATTAACCCGGCGTGTGGTTGCACGTAAGACTTGGTTCATCACACCATAGACCGGTCCTTAAACACTCAGACGGGGCTACACAAATCCATAACAACAAACAAAAATAGTAATTCATCATCAACCTACACCCGTCCAAGTTAAGAACATAAAACCCATGTCCAACAAGTCCCCAAACCCCAGATGCTAAGATCTGGATACATCCCTCAAATCCAACATAATCCAATCCATAAAATCCTCAAATTTCATTAGGATTCAATTCAATTCACCGGTCGATGGACTAGCTCCATCAACTGCTCTCGGCTACGACTACTAGCATGGCTAAGCATCGTTCTACAAACTAGTAAACAATCCCATATAACATATAACCTTAGTCATTCAAGGTAAAAG
The DNA here is from genome assembly GCA_036346255.1 of Ampelocalamus luodianensis. Lineage (NCBI taxonomy): Eukaryota > Viridiplantae > Streptophyta > Magnoliopsida > Poales > Poaceae > Ampelocalamus > Ampelocalamus luodianensis. Next base: position 15,132,145 of record CM070631.1, read on the forward strand.
GCTAATCAACATTCAAAGGAGGGCTAATGCAGCAATTAGGAGATTAACTACTTCTACCCATAAACATACATTTCAAAATAGTATCAATTGCGATAATAAAACTCACACAAAACTTTTAAAAACCACTGGGAGCAATATGATCAAGAGGAGGGTGCTCGCACCTTTGCTGATACCACTTGTTCAATCTCAGGTTACTGACATATTGACCTCACGAATATAACGGTATCATCGAAAACCTAATCGAAAGACGATACTGCAATAAATACCAAATAAAGACACAAATTCAAAATACTCAAAAATGCATGAAATTTATACAGTAGGTAGGTATTGATTTTAGATTAATTTAGGTGAAAGAATCATTCCATTTGGATTTAGTATGTGCAAGTTATGGTGTTTTGAATCTTAGGTTTCCAGAAAATGCAATGTGTTACTGTTCACTTAATTTAATTCTTTAGCCAAAATTTGTAGGGTAGTGGGGAGACAAAGGATTACACAGGTAAATAGGGAATAATAATATAATACCAAAATAGTTGAGTTTACCTCATTTGGAGTTTTCATGAATTAGTTATGAATTTCTAAAGTTATCAGCCTTTTCCTTTTGCAAAATAAAGGAGTTCATGGGTCATTTCCCAAAAGTATATCCTCTGTTATAGAGATATGTGTGAAACCTATTTTAAAATAAAGTTCATCTTAAATGAAAAATAACAAAATTGGTTTCACTGTTTTTGGAGTTAAAATGAATAAGTTATGCATTTTAGAAGTTAATATCAATTTTCAGTGTATAAATAATTCATTTCTGTATTTTCTTCTCTGCAAAAAGACCAGAGGAGGTCGCTAGGGTCGTCTGTGAAAAATGATCACGGGTGGTCCTGAGGGTAATAAGGTTGGTTTGTGCAAAAATGATCACGAGTGGTCCTGAGGGTAAAAAGGGTGGTCTATGCAAAATGACCTCGAAGAGGTCCTAAGGGTCGTCTTTGCAAAATGACCACGGGGTGGTCTTTAGGGTCGTCTTTGCAAAATTACCACGGGGTGGTCTTTGAGGAGGTCCTCTGGTGCTCAGCCAAGGACTAAGTTAGTTAAAGTATGGAGGTCCACAAGTCATACACCTAGAGACAACACTTAAAGTGACTAATTGTGTCATTCCGATAAAGATCCAAAATTAATTGCTAATCACTACGGTTTAACACCTAATGACGAGCTACATGAAATGGTCATTGTTCAGACAACACGCGACTCGGCTTCGCTTGAGCCCCCGCGCCTGCATCGTGGTGACAAGATCTAAAGACATGAATGGATTCCACTTAAGCTTGCGCATCTATAGGTGGTAGTGACGACGGCTCAGATGGTCTAGGTCGCCGGCTAGCCGGAGTTGGTGGCGAGGCTAACACGGCAAACTTGCATGTCGCGACTCGACGCGTTTTTGAGCAAGACAACGCATGCTTGAGCTACTAGGGAGTCAGTGGAAGCTTACCAGAGGGAGAGAAAGGTCTTCGAAAGCTCGGCAAGGTGTCGTCCCCGACAATGGCGGCGACGGCGCTAGGTTCAACGTGGAGGAGGCAATCCGATTGACAAAAGATGTCGAATAGAGTTCTTGGCCAACAAAAAGGGAGAACACCAAATTCACTAGCTCCTGAAGTACACGATCCAAATTAGATGAGGGGAAATCGTAAGAGTGCTTAAAGGCACGGGATGACGCAGTTAATCCAAGGTATAACTTACCGGATTAAGAGATGACACGGGGATGGCACTTAGAGCACGCTCGGGGTCATCGAAAGACAAGGTCGGGGTTCGAGAACTACGACAAAATTCAAGAGCTCGACTTAGTAAAACGAACACGGCAATGATAGAGGAAGACAAAGGACAAATGGGAGCGGAGCTTACCCGAGAAGAAAAGCAAGAAAAGCTTCTTCTCCCTCTGCCACCGAGAGGGAGAATGGGCGAAAAGGGAGGAGTACGAAGGGTATTAAGCTTGGGGAGAAGACGGAGTGGAGGCGGTGTCACTAGGCGGAGCTCCAGGAGTGGTCAGGAGAGGCGGTGGCTCACGACGTCAACGGAGCCGGCTCAGAGGCGCTCGGGCGCGTGGCGCTCGAGCTCGCCGCGCTGCCGAGGTAGAGACGGCGACCGCGTGGGCCGGCCTGCGCGGCGTGAAGGGTTGCGGTGTTATTAGGCGGTTCGGTTGAGTCTAGTTACGAGGGGCTCGGTCGGACTCGAGTCTGGGTCTGGTTCGAGCCCTATGAACAGTACTTGGTTAGGTCTGAGGTTTGACTGGGAATTAACTTTGGTCTCCCTACTTTGACGAGAGCTTTAAAAATAGGAATAAAATTCCTAAAAATGTGAAATAAATCACAGGGGTTCCTGGGATGATCTAGTACCCATACAAAATTTTAAAATGCACTGTTCAAGACTTAATTTGTATAATTAAAATTCAGACTTAGATTAGGTCTTTGTACTGAGTTTGAATTTTCTTAGGGTTTAAACCAGTCCCATAATTTTGAGAAAAATTATATTAAATCATGATAATTATTCTAGTATTTCAATAATTTATTTCCAAGTGAACTTCAGTAGCAATTTTGTTTAGTTTTTCTTTCGGAGTTCGAATTAAAGTGTATGCTTAACTTGAAAAAGATTTTCCAAGTGCAATAATTTATGCAAATGATTCCAAAATATCATGTATACTGATAAGATGCATACTAATCCTTATGAATTAATTTGGGGATGTTACAAACCTCTCCCCTTATACTGATAAGTTGGACAGAAAGGGTTCTAAAAGAAAATACAAGAACTGAGGTCTTGATTTCCTTCAAAGATAGTGCTAAGATGCCCTAATAAGGTTACAAGGAAATTCTTTTACATTTTCCTTTCCATTGCTTTGTTTAACCTTCCTTTTCTGGATTCGAAGATACTTCAAGTAGAAGGAAAAAGTTCTGGATACTCGGTTCACATTTGGTCTTCACGCTCCCAAGTTGCTTCATCTTCAGTATGGTGACTCCATTGAATCTTGATGAACTTGATGTCGTGATTCCTTGTCTTGCGCTCCATTTCTTCAAGAATGCGAATCGGGTGCTCCCTAATAGAAAGATCGGGTTGCAAGTCGAGGTCTTCTAAATTGGTCGCTTCGGTAGGGACTCGAAGACATTTCTTCAGTTGAGATACATGTAATACATTGTGCACATCTGAAAGTAATGGTGATAGCTCCAACTAATAGGCTACCGATCCTCGCTTTGCTAGAATTCAGAAAGGACCGATGTAGCGAGGTGCCAATTTGCCTTTGACTTGAAAGCGTTGCATTCCTTTCATTGGGGAGACTTTAAGGTAAACATGATCGCCCACCTCGAAGCTCAAATCATGACGACAACGGTCGGCATAAAACTTTTGACGAGATTGAGCCGTCCGTAGTCTCTCCCGGATCATACGAACTTGCTCTTCGGCTTCATTTATCAAGTCCGGTCCAAAGAATTGTCTCTCACCGGACTCGGACCAGTTGAGTGGTGTCCTACACCTTCTCCCATAAAGCACTTCAAAAGGTGACATTTGGAGGCTTGCTTGATAGCTATTGTTATAAGAGAATTCCGCGAATGATAAGCATTTATCCTATTTCTTGTCATAGGACAGCACACAATCTCTCAACATATCCTCCAAAATTTGATTCACCCTCTCGGTTTGACCTCTGGTTTGGGGGTGGTAAGCGGTGCTAAAGGATAGTTGTGTTCCCATTGCTTCATGGAGGCAATTCCAGAAATACGAGGTGAATTGAGTACCTCGATCTGAAACAATTATCTTAGGCACACCATGGAGGCATACAATTTTGGAGATGTACAACTCCGCCAATTGATTTCCTGAATAAGTAGTCTTGACGGGGAGAAAATGAGCAACTTTCGACAAACGGTCGACAATCACCCATATAGAGTCATACCCTTACTGTGTCTTTGGAAGTCCGGTGATGAAATCCATCCCAATTTCATCCCATTTCGGGAACGGGGAGAGGTTGAAGCATACCCGCTGGCCATTGGTGCTCGGCCTTCACCCGTTGACATACATCACACTCGGCAACAAAGCGTGCAATCTCACGCTTCATCCGAGTCCATCACAATTTTTGCTTCAAGTCTTGATACATTTTTGTGCTCCCCGGATGGATGGAGAAAAGAGATGTAACACCCAGCCCACATAAGCACGGAATGCTACCCAATTAACAAATCTAAGCCAAAACATTCTATCGATTCGCGCATCCTCCTCTGTATGGTTTACTACTAGGAGGTTCCAAAGATTTGAATAAAACATGTATAAATAAACTAACACTCGTAATCATTAATAGGCATTCAAAACATGTAAGCATCTAGCCTATTCAGAGATATCCAAAAGTCACTACTCAACATTATTACACTTAATCCAAAGCTTGAAATATAATCATAATCAATCCTTAAGCAGTTTGCCCTTTTTTTTAAGGTACGATCTAGAAGTTTATCAACTGTAAAAGTGGATGACAGTGTGTGAATCCAATTCATGTCTACTCCCTCCCATGCATGCCGTTCCTACAAAAGGTACCTAAAAACACAACAAAAGCAAGGGTGAGCCCAAAGACTCAGCACGTACCAATAATGAAACATTAAATCCACATCTACAACATCAACATTCCATTTCCAAGCTTTACTCGAAAACATGTCTCACAATGTACGAATGTAGTTATGCAATGCAACTTTTCTCTTTCACTCTTTGTCGCATTCCACCGGTAATGCGAGATATGCGACCGCCGCCAGATACCATGCCCGTGCTCGCAAGCCTGGGGACCAATTGCCCAATACTCGCAAGTAAAGGGGACTACAAGCCCACACTCCACAAGTGTGGGATTTCAAGCCCGTCATGTACATGACGGATCTCAATAAATACTTGGTCACCATGTGACCAAGTCTTCATTTTGTCAACATGATGCATATGCACAAATCATGAATCAACATAGTCATTGTAATACTCCGTGTTTCGTTTAGAGGGAGTTTAATCGGGAAAAGTTGCAAGTTCATTTTCCGCTTTTGGAGCGGTTTCTTGGTTTGGGCCTCCACCAGGCCACCCTTGCTTAGAGGCCAGGCCAAAACCTCCCCTTGGGCCTGGCCCATGCGCCTCCTCCTCCTCCTCCTAACCCTAACCAGCCCCTTTCCCTTGTGGCCGAACCCCCTTTTCCCCTCTTGGCGCCGCCCCATCCTCCTCTCTTCCTCCTCACGCCCCTGCCCTAGAGCGCCCCAACCTCCCTAGTTGCTGGTCCCTGCTGGTTTGCCTCCCCATCTTGCCTTCGGACCTTCCCCCGCTGCCGGATGCGCAAGGAGTTGAGGAGGACAGCAGCTTGCTTGGGGCAAAGGAGGTGAGAAGGAGGGAGATCGTCTTCTCCGTGGTTCTTCCGCCTACTTCCTGGTTGCTGCAAAGGTATCGGATGCCGACCCTCGTCTTTTGATTAGTGGTAGAGGCGATTTGGTTCATATTTGGTTAGAACGAATTGCTGCGAGCAGAAAGTCGGTTCTGTCCAGTTTGTTGCGTGGACTTTTTCGTGATGTTAGAGGCCGAATCTGAGTTTCCCATCTCCTAGAGATATGTAGGTTTTGTTCTTAGCTTTCGGTGGCCGCCAAGAACACTGAATTCCGACATGCGAATCAAAAGTTATGGTAGTTTTTGTCTCTGCTGTCCAGATTCCTGACGAGAATAAACTGTCAGTTTTGTCTTTTAATTTTGGATGTGTTAGTGGCAAATTCAGGGCTTCCACCCAACTAGGTTATTGTAGGCCTTGGTCTTAGCTTTTGATATTGTTAAAGAACGCCCAATTCGGAGTTGTAGATTAAAAGTTATGGCCATTTCAATTCTGCTGTTCTAAATGCTTAGTCAGATTCTGTTCTGCTGATTCGTTTGGTAGTTAGCAATTTATTTCGGCCGAATTGAATTATCTCGTCAACTACAATGTTGTAGATATATTTGTTAAGCTCGTGTAGGATTTGGGCTCACCCCGTTTGGAGTCTCAGGTCATTAGTTTTGGCACTTTCCGTGCTGCTGTCCAGAAATTGCCAGAAGTTCGGACAGACAGGGTTTGTTGGTCTTGGGGAGTTTGATACATTTAGAATTTGAGATTTCCATCAAGTAGGTTGTTGTAGATAATTGTATTACCTTTCATTCAAGCCTGAGAGCACCCCTTTTCAAGTTGTAGATCGAAAGTTATGCTATTTATACCGCTGCTGTCCGTATATGCTTTTTGCTAGAATGTGGGTTAATTCAAGCGGCGGGTATCATCTAGATGGTGGGATTGGGATTATAAGTTAGTGCGATGCGAGTAGTTTCTTGATGACTTAGTTCTTATTGAGTAACTTTGGTGTAGGGGGTGAGGCACCAAGGTTAGCGGCTTCTTCGTTGCCTTCCAACGCACCGCTACGCTAAAGGCAAGTACAGTGACTTATGTGTGGTTTGATAATCCCGGATGCTTGTTGATTGATTTAGTATTTTGTTGATGTATGAGAAGCTTAAACATTCATGTGCCATCCACGGGAGTGGAATGTTATGGTGACCATGTTCTTTATGTATACTGTTTCTTATGAGTAGTGATGATCTTATTCGGTGTTCATAAATTGTATTCATGCAATCATGTTCATGTTCCGTCCACGGGAGTGGAGCTCCACGAGAGTGGAGTCTAAAGTCCCATAAATTCCAGTATGGGCAAGTGAAGTCCCGCCATTCCAATGTGGGCAGTTTGGACACCCGTATGAAACGTTCTTCATACGGCAGTTGGATCCTCGTATTTGATAAATACGGGCTTAAGTGAACACCGACGGTGTGTCACTTGCTATACCGTATAAGCTCGAGTGCGGTCCATCCAGTTCATGGCATCCATGCATTACAGTTCTTTCTTTCAGATAATTTCCATGTGCTATGTCTTTACATGAAGTATGTTATTGTAATCGTTGTACTTGCTGAGTCCCGGACTCACTCTTGTTTGTTGTTTTATTTTAGGTGACTATTGATGATGATTCTAGCGGGAGGGAGTAGAAATGCACCAAACACTCACCACCATGCTCCAATTTCAATAATAGAACTTGGTCGAATTCCTTTAACTGTTTAGAGTCAAACTGTAATAAATAAGGTCTCATGCAGATGATGTGTTCTATTTGGTTTGGATATTTATTTCCCGATGTGATACTCGATTTGCTTAAGTTCGGATTATGATTGTGCGGCTGTGCCTTATGGGATATTCATCTTTCATACGTTTTAACTTGGGGTATTGCTTCAATTCTCATGATTATGAATGAATGTTAGAGTCTTTAGGTAACATTTTGGCTTCTGGATAGCCAGGGTGTTACAGTTGGTATTAGAGCGGGCTTTAGGTCCGTGGATGAAAATTTTTAGAATTAAATTGACACACTATGCACAGTAGGTGGGGTTGGGTCATTCTTTGTTTCAACAAGTTCCGCTGTTTTGTTTTATATCATGAGCAGTTGTGATATTGATTCTGTGTTTTCATTTAAATGTTGAGCTGATTGTTTAGTTAATTTGTTGTGGTGTTCTTAGATGGCGAGAGGAGCGGGTCGTGGCCGTGGCCGTCCACCGAGCCGTGGCCGCGGTCGTGGACGTGGTCCGGCTGTCTCTTCACCTCCGATTGAGGAAGCTGCTGGTACTACCGCAGAGGAGGTTGCCTCAGCTCCTCAACCGGCCGCTGAAGCTCAGGCCACGTCAGCTGTGATCATTCAAAACCTTGAGAGGGAGGTTCAGCGTCTTCGTCAGCAGTTGCAAGCCGCTCCACCCGCGGCACCTGCACCTGTGGCAGAGCCGGTTGTTGCAGAAGCTCCACCGAGGCCGTGATGAGCCTCGTGAGTGGATGTCGCCCGCTTGACACTTTCGACGGAGTGGGTACTCCGGTTCAGCCGCAGATTGGTTACGTTACATGGAGAGGCAATTTGGAGCTCTAGAGATGACTCGGACGAAGGCGCGGTTTGTGGCCTTTCAATTGAAGGGCCAGCCGATATTTGGTGGGAAGGGTTCTCATCGCTAGGACCCATTGCGAGAACCAACACCGGGAAGACTTTGTGGAACAGTTTAGGGTGAAGTTCTATCTAGATTCATTCCTTGAGAGGATGGAGCAATCATTGCCGACTTTGGCACAAGGAAAGAAGACAGTATGGAGTATGGCGAAGTTCAACAACTGTACGCTTTGTACCAAAGAAGAGCTAATGATGATCGAGAGAAGGCTAAGAGGTTCCGCAGGCCTCAACCAGAGTATCGCCATGTTTTGGGTGCGACAGCTTGCGTGACTTCAGCTCCGTGGTTGATCGGGCGTGGGAATGGAGTTGAGAGGATCTTTCTTCCGAGGCGAGCAACCGGTGGTTCTCACCTTTGTTGGTGGTTCGGCTTTGGCCGTGGCGGAGTTTCGCGTGGTGGGGAGCGGTCGTCCCAAAGAACTCGCTTCCAAGAGGGTTCAGGAAGTCAAGACTCGCCCTTCGGCAATGGCGATCTTCTTCGCCGCGCCACGTTCTTCGTCGACCGCATCACCGATGCGCCTGCTTCGTGCCAAGGAATGAAATGCTTCAAGTGTGGTGACGGATCACGGGCTTCGTAATGTTCATTTAAGGGGACATGTCGCCGGTGTGGTCGGGATGGTCACAAGCGGCGTGTGTGTGCATAACCCGCGAGCATCATCAAGTGGAACGGTCCCACGTTCCTTCCTCTAGCACTCCACGGTGGCCGGCGGACTCGGCGTTGTTCGCACCCCGCCACCCTTCGATTGGGTTCCTCGCGGCGCTTCGCCACGCCTCCTCCAGTTTTACCGAGTCCGCACGCCTCGCACCACCTCGTTCGCTTTACCCGCAGCTACCCTGTTCTTCCCTGCACCCAGGGCGGCGCATCATCTCGCACTCCGCACAGCAGGAGTCTACGCCATGCCTACTCCGAGATCGGGCATACGATGTGGTGACGGTACTGCTAGTTGATTCGCTTGAGGCCTTTGTTCTTTTTTGATTGAGGCCACTTATTCGCTTGTGTCCCTAGAGTTTGTTAGAAGGGCGGGTTTGAGTTTGCAGCAAATTTTGAGTGCGTGGTAGTCCCGGTCCCGGGGCCTCATATCTAGTTCTACAACAGTGTCCCAGGTGTTCTATCACTATTGATGATGAAAACTTCACACCAATCTCATGGTAATCCGATGTCACCTTTCGATGTTATTTTGGGCATGGACTGGTTATTCAGCCATCGTGCAAGATTTGTTGTTTCGGAAGACGGTGACCTTGCGACTCCATCCGGTGGAGAACGGTGTTTGAGTGGCGCACCGTCCGACTCCTTGTTCGTGCTAGCCGCTCGTTCCTAGTCGTGCGGCCCTCAACCATTGGGTTGTTTTGGTCTCTCGTGAGAAGACCGATTCGCGCTGTATTGAGCGCATCCGTGGTGAATGAGTTCCACGATGTTTTCTCGCGAGCTTCCGGGATGCCACCGAGCGAAGGTGGAATTCAGATTGATCTTATTCGAGGACTCGACCTATCTCGATGTCCTCGTGACGGTTGGCTCGCCCATTTCGTGAGGAGTTGAAGAAGCAATTGGATGATCTTTTGTCCATGGGATTGATCCGTGAGTGTTTACGTGAGTGCACCTGCTTTATTCACCAAGAAGAAATATGGCGGTTGGCGATGTGTGTGGATTATGGGCTCTCAACCGAGCTACCGTGAAAAATAAATACCCATTGCCCCGCATCGAGGATCTCTTTGATCAACTAAAGGGGGCTAAGATATTTTCCAAGATCGACCTTCATCAAAGTTATAATCGATTCGAGTCCGGAGCAAGATATTGAGAAGACGGCTTTCTCTACGGTATGGCCACTTTGAGTATAAAGTGATGTCTTTTGGACTAACAAACGCCCTGCAGCTTTCATGGAAGCTATGAATAGTATGCTACACGGTACCTTGATAACCGTTGTAGTATTCATCGATGATATTCGATTTATTCAAAGACGAAAGAAGATCATCTCCAAGATCCGAGGTTGGTCCTGAAACGCCGAGGAAGAAATGATTCTATGCTGTCAAGAAGTGTGAATCTGGATTTTCGAGGTTGGGTTTTGGGCCATGTAATCAATCAAGAAGGTATTTCAGCTTGACCTAGCAAGATTTCGATGCGGTGGTAGAGTGGAAACGCCAACCAACGCCAAAGAAGTGAGGAGTTTTCTCGGCTTAGCCGGTTATTATCGGCGTTTTGTGGAGGGATTTTCAACCATTGCTAGACCGTTGTCGATTGACATGATGGGTATCAAATTTCAAAGTGGTCCGATGCTTGTGAGCACGCTTTTGTACCAAGGAGAGGTTGGTGACCGCCCAATTCTTACCCTTCCCGAGCCAGGAAGCGCTTTCACAATTTATTCGGATGCGCCCAAAGTTGGTCTTGGTTGTGTGCTCATGCAGACGGCAAGGTGATTGCTTATGCATCGAGACAATTGAGAAAGCATGAGCATAATTATCCTACTCACGATTTAGAGTTGGCATGATGGTTCTTGCATTGAAGATTTGGCGTCATTATTTGTATGGCGAATCTTGTGATATATTCACGATCACAAGAGTCCTAAATACATCTTTACTCGTAAAGATTTGAACTCGAGGCAGAGGAGATGGTTGGAGTTGATAAAGGACTATGATCTCACCATTCAAGATCACGTGCAAGGCTAATGTTGTAGCAGATGCCCGAGTCGCAAGGCGACACCTCCCCGCTCTCGCTGCCTTATTGCTGATTTTGAGCGTATGGATATTTCCTTTGTTTGTGGGTACCGCCATGCTTTGAGACATGTTTGCTTCTTGAGACAGCTTTGCTACTCGAGTGCGGGAGGCACAAAAGATGATCGATGCTCCAAGCCAGGTGAGAAAACGCCTAGATGAGGGCAAGCAATGCCACTTCAAGATAGATGATTCAGTGCGTTGAGATTTATGGCGCCTCTCATGTGCCACGTGAGGCTCGAGTCAAGGAGGAGATTCGAGGAAGCACATCAGACTCCATATCTCAGACGTCCAGTGAGACCAAGATGTACAAGGATTTGAAGAAGAGTTTCGTGGAAAAGGATGAAAGTTGATATTGCTCGGTATGTGGCATCTTGTGGAGTATGCAGAAAGTCAAGGTGAACATAGGCACCAGCAGGATTGTTGCGGCCGTTAGAGGTTCCCGCTTGGCCGTGGGATGATATCTCCATGGACTTTGTAGTTGGTTTACCCGCACGCAGCGAGGAAGGACGCTATCCGGTCATAGTGGACCGTTTAGCAAGTCCGCACATTTCATCCCTATACGCACAACCAACTCGGCTAGTGATTTGGCTCCTCTCTATGTGCGAGAGGTAGTGCGGTTGCATGGGGTGCCAAGACAATTATTTCGGATCGAGATGCTAAGTTTGTCTCCAAGTTTTGGGAGAGCTTGCACGCTCGCACACACACGTCGAGCACCGCATTTCATCCCCAAGCAGATAGTCACCGAGCGCACAATTCAAACCCTAGAGGACATGCTCAGATGTTGTATTTTGTCCTCGAAGGAAGTTGGGAAGATCACCTACCTTTGGTGAGTTCGCTTATAATAACAGCTTATCACTCTAGCGTTCGAGCCGCTCCATTTGAGGTTCTTTATGGGAGGAAGTGTAGATCTCCGCTGTGTTGGGATGCGGTTGGGGAACGAGCAGCTTTGGGACCGATTGGGTTCAACAAACCGTGGGCTGTAGCGGAGATAAGGAAAACCTCGTTAGCTGCTCAGAGCAGCGGAAGAGTTACTGCCGATGTGAGACGGCGAGACTTGGAGTTTGAGGTGGGGACCAAGTTTTATTGAGGGTATCTCCTACCAAAGGTGTGGTGCATTTTGGTACCAAAGGGAAGCTTAGCTCATGTATATTGGACCCTTTCCAATCTTGGCACGAGTCGGAAGTTAGCTTACCGCTTAGATCTTCCAATCCATGCAAGGAGTTCATAATGTGTTCCACGTATCAATGTTGAGGAAGTTCTTGAGAGACCCGAGCATGCTATTCTCGTTGGAGCCCTTGAGCATTGAGCAGACCTTACTTTTGAGTCCCGACCGGTGAAAATTCTCGAAGAGTCGAGCGGTTCGAGGAGCAAGACATTGAAGTATGTCAAGGTTCTTTGGTCTCATCACCAAAGGAAGCCACGGGAGTTAGAGACTCGCATGCGCGAGCAGATATCCGACCTATTCATTTCCGAAGACGTGCTAACCCTTTGCTTCCAACTCGTTAGTATTCCATTCTTGTGTTCGTCTGCTGGTTAGAATTGGGTCAAATTCTGTTAAGGGGTAGAATGTAATACTCAGTGTTTCGCTTAGAGGAGTTTAATCGGGAAAAGTTGCAAGTTCATTTTCCGCTTTGGAGCAGTTTCTTGGTTTGGGCCTCCCACTGTGCCAGGCCTTTGCTTAGAGGCGGCCAAACCTCCCCTTGGGCCTGGCCCATGCGCCCCTCTCCTCCTCCTCCTAACCCTAACCAGCCCCCTTTTCCCCCCTTGTGGCCGAACCCCCTTTTCCCCTCTTGGCCGCCCATCCTCCTCTCTTCCTCCTCACGCCCTGCCCTAGGAGCCCCCCAACCTCCCTAGTTGCTGGTCCCTACTGGTTTGCCTCCCCATCTTGCCTTCGGACCTTCCCCCGCTGGCGGATGCGCAAGGAGTTGAGAAGGACAGCAGCTTGCTTGGGGCAAAGGAGGTGAGAAGGAGGGAGATCGTCTTCTCCGTGGTTCTTCCGCCTACTTCCTGGTTGCTGCAAAGGTATCGGATGCCGACCCTCGTCTTTTGATTAGTGGTAGAGGCGATTTGGTTCATATTTGGTTAGAACGAATTGCTGCGAGCAGAAAGTCGGTTCTGTCCAGTTTGTTGCGTGGACTTTTTCGTGATGTTAGAGGCCGAATCTGAGTTGCCCATCTCCTAGAGATATGTAGGTTTTGTTCTTAGCTTTCGGTGGCCGCCAAGAACACTGAATTCCGACATGCGAATCAAAAGTTATGGTAGTTTTCGTCTCTGCTGTCCAGATTCCTGACGAGAATAAACTGTCAGTTTTGTCTTTTAATTTTGGATGTGTTAATGGCAAATTCAGGGCTTCCACCCAGCTAGGTTATTGTAGGCCTTGGTCTTAGCTTTTGATATTGTTAAAGAACGCCCAATTCGGAGTTGTAGATTAAAAGTTATGGCCATTTCAATTCTGCTGTTCTAAATGCTTAGTCAGATTCTGTTCTGCTGATTCGTTTGGTAGTTAGCAATTTATTTCGGCCGAATTGGATTATCTCGTCAACTACAATGTTGTAGATATATTTGTTAAGCTCGTGTAGGATTTGGGCTCACCCCGTTTGGAGTCTCAGGTCATTAGTTTTGGCACTTTCCGTGCTGCTGTCCAGAAATTGCCAGAAGTTCGGACAGACAGGGTTTGTTGGTCTTGGGGAGTTTGATACATTTAGAATTTGAGATTTCCATCAAGTAGGTTGTTGTAGATAATTGTATTACCTTTCATTCAAGCCTGAGAGCACCCCTTTTCAAGTTGTAGATCGAAAGTTATGCTATTTATACCGCTGCTGTCCGTATATGCTTTTTGCTAGAATGTGGGTTAATTCAAGCGGCGGGTATCATCTAGATGGTGGGATTGGGATTATAAGTTAGTGCGATGCGAGTAGTTTCTTGATGACTTAGTTCTTATTGAGTAACTTTGGTGTAGGGGGTGAGGCACCAAGGTTAGCGGCTTCTTCGTTGCCTTCCAACGCACCGCTACGCTAAAGGCAAGTACAGTGACTTATGTGTGGTTTGATAATCCTGGATGCTTGTTGATTGATTTAGTATTTTGTTGATGTATGAGAAGCTTAAACATTCATGTGCCATCCACGGAAGTGGAATGTTATGGTGACCATGTTCTTTATGTATACTGTTTCTTATGAGTAGTGATGATCTTATTCGGTGTTCATAAATTGTATTCATGCAATCATGTTCATGTTCCGTCCACGGGAGTGGAGCTCCACAGAGTGGAGTCTAAAGTCCCATCAATTCCAAGATGGGCAAGTGAAGTCCCGCCATTCCAATGTGGGCGGTTTGGACACCGTATGAAATGTTCTTCATACGGCGGCTTGGATCCCGTATTTCGACAACACGGCTTAAGTGAACACCGACGGTGTGTCACTTGCTATATACCGATATAAGCTCGAGTGCGATCCATCCATTCATGGCATCCATGCATTACAGTTCTTTCTTTCAGATAATTTCCATGTGCTATGTCTTTACATGAAGTATGTTATTGTAATCGTTGTACTTGCTGAGTCCCGAACTCACTCTTGTTTGTTGTTTTGTTTTAGGTGACCATTGATGATGATTCTAGCGGGAGGGAGTAGAAATGCACCAAACACTCACCACCATGCTCCAATTTCAACAATAGAACTTGGTCGAATTCCTTTAACTGTTTAGAGTCAAACTATAATAAATAAGGTCTCATGCAGATGATGTGTTCTATTTGGTTTGGATATTTATTTCCCGATGTGATACTCGATTTGCTTAAGTTCGGATTATGATTGTGCGGCTGTGCCTTATGGGATATTCATCTTTCATACGTTTTAACTTGAGGTATTGCTTCAATTCTCATGATTATGAATGAATGTTAGAGTCTTTAGGTAACATTTTGGCTTCTGGATAGCCAGGGTGTTACAGTCATACCTTTTCAGCAACATCACATATGAATTCAACTCATTCATACTTCTATCATTCATATCATAAGCATCCATACACTCCAACATCCATGAATGATATATATATTCACAACACTAAATAAAGTCATGGTCATCAACATCCATAACACTCAAGCAACCATAGATATCACATTTATTCACAAAATCAATAAACAAGCACTTGCCTTAACTGCGTGAGAACGGAGGATGTGAAGATGGCGCTGCAACCGGGACCAGTTCCCCACCTAAAATTCATTTTAAAGGCTTACTAAGACAACAGTATTGGACCAAATAAACTATATAAGCAACACGAACTAGCAAAAGCTTGTAACGCAATCCCAACTCCAATTTTTCTAAATACTGATATGCCCCTCTGGAAATAGTCGTGTTCTAAAATTCGTATCTTTTAGTACAGGAGTCCAAATGAGGAGTTCTTGGACTTCATTTAAAGGTTATCAAATTCCCCAACTAAACGTAGTTGGTGGGCCTTCCTGATTCGGTCATCTAATATCCCGTTTATGGTGATTAACAAAACATAGATTTCACGTCAGGTTCTCTGGATAGTACAAAAAAAAACAATCATAACTTTCAACTCGTTTGTCCAACTTTCACGTTCTTGGGCTTCCCTGAAAGCTACGATAATTATCTACAACTTTCGTTATACTGAGATCCTCTAATTCTCCCTTTAACTAAGCTCTCAAGTCATATTACTAAAACCTGTCAAAATACTGACAGATTCGGAGAACAGTCGCACTAATAAATTCATAACCTTTGCTACAGAGGTCCAAATAATACGATCTAGCACTTCATCGAAACCTATTGACGTCCTCTACAACTCTCTAGGAGAAGCCCAAGACTGAATCCGCACTTAACTACATCAAAACGTCTGTCTAACGCGATCTGTCCTGAGGAGACAGAAATACCGACATTGCTACAACAATCAAATATGCATCTATTCGGGGGGCAAACCAGGGTTACCCTTGACGAACCGCTGTAGACCATGATGCAGCCCACGAACCTTCCCCTTCCCTCTCTTCTTCCCTTCTCCCTTCTCCCTTCTTCTTCTTTTTTTTCTTGACCGGCCACCACAATGAAGAGGCATCGGAGGAGAGGGGTTGCTACAGTACCATGATACACAGTGGCGGCGTGATCAGAGCAGTGCATCATCAGAGCAAACCTAGGGTTTTACCTCCTCCTTTGTTGGTGGTTGATTTTCTCATGGGCCACTATGGCTAATTTCCCCCTTATGGCCGGCCACCACCTCCCACCTTTGGGCCAATACTAATGGGCCTCGAGGCCCAGGCCTGTGTTGTCCAAATTTCATTGTAAACCCCTCTTTAATTGCTAAATAAGTATTTTCTATTTGATCCTTCCTCAATTCAATTTCTAAGTAGTTCTTCTCTTTAAATAACTTAATTTCTCTCGATAATCCTTTCGAATACTTTTGGGGTATTACATTCTACCTCTTAAACCGAATGCGACTCGACTCGACCATGCTTACACCAAAGTATAATCACACTAAAACTTACTAACATTGCTACGCACTGCTGTGAATGATTCTCGATATCGCCGCGCATGCGCGACTCCAACCCCAAGTCGCTTTTTCCACTCTGACTTATGGGACCACCGCACCTTGATGCAACCGATGTGTTACGCCTCATCACTTGTACCATCCTAACCAGAACCACTCAACGGACATGACTCGAAGATGCGATAATGCTCGGTGGTCAACGGCTCTTACGAAACCTCACACTCCAGATACCTTAAGCATTCTTTCAACACCGGTTCATCCAAAACATTATATACCCCGCTCCAAGACTCGAGTCGGTTCTAGCGAATTGCTATCTTCCGGAATCCCCGCAACTTCCAGAACAACCAAATATACTCTGGGCTATCTATCTCTTCGGCACCAAACCACATAACTTGCACTTAAACATATGAAACTCTTGTTTCCTCTCAGTCGATTCCTTCACCATAACAAGGAGATCCTCCATTAAGCAGGGACGCACAACACAACTTATTTTAATCAAACTTTAATAATCAGATTCAACTGAAAACAAAGGATTCACAAAGCAATTCCAACTTTCCTCCAAAACACTCAAATCCAAAATCAGAGATTCTTCACGAAAACCTTACATCCTTCCAACTCAAGGTTTGCAACTAAACACCACATAAGCCAAAAGAGAATTCACAATGCCCAAATCAATTACTTCATTTATTTTCCGAATCGATGTAACCACCTTATCATCATAAGTCAACTCAAATTGTACATGATCTCTATTATAAAATTAAAAAAACCAATTCAAGCAAAAACCAATAGAGCACTTCTCTACTCGAGGGATCATTCTTTTCTCGGATGTTCATTTAAGAAATAATCCATTTACTTTTTCATGGGTGTGCACTATCACACTAATTCCTCCTCTTAACCGACAATCTCAAAATGATCTCAGAACACCCAGCCCCACATGAGCCTCGGAATGCTACTAAACCAACACAATAACATTTTTAACATTGAAACAAATCTCCAAAATCGATGTAACCTTCTTTGTTTAGTTACAAAACGAAAGGTCCCAACATTTAAATATAACATAATTAATTAATCCAACCTCCAAAGATAGACAAGAGATAGCCAAAACTATGCTAATCGCCACTACAACTTCCATAGCATGCTAAACAACTAAAACATAAATGTAATGACAATCATAATCCTCTAATCAACTCTATCACAAATTATAGCATGCATAGTGAGTAATCATAAGAAATCCTTTATGCAATTACTCAACTACTAATCTATCAACCTATTAGTCCAAATGTGAGTAGTTCAAAGCCATTGTGCAACCACTTCTATTCCCTCCCATGCATGCCGCTCTTGTAAAAGGGGTACCTAAAAACATAACAACAGCAAGAGTGAGTCCAAAGACCAAAGAAGTACATTAAATGGCAATAATAACATAGACTATCAGAATCATCAACATCCATATAGCATCTCAAATAAAACATGCCTTATGCTCATGCGATGCAAGATGCCAGTGCACTTTCTCTTTCCCTTTAACTTTTGCATTTTACGAAGAATGCGAAGTATGCAACTGTCGCCGATACCCATGCCTCGTGTTTTCCGCACAGTGGACCAAAAGCCTATACACCACATGTATAAGGACCTTGCCCATCACTTTAATGATGGGGACCTCTTATATTCATAGCCCACATTCCACTAATGTGGGGACTCTGCCTGGCCATCTACATGACGGGGACTCAATCAGATGTGCTTGGTCACCACGTGACTGTGGCACCTTTATGCTCTCAACATGCATATGCATCATGATAACATATGCATAAGCGAGGAATACATCATATTCTCATTATCATGTAAGCATAACAACATGTGGTAGAACCATTTAACCATAACTAACAGATCATCAAGATAAAACATAATTCATCTCATTAACAGCAAGTAAGGCTATCTTTCACAAGATACATCACAATCCCATCTTGCAAGCTTACATATATAATAGCCCAATACTGCAACCCGATCATTCCTCATAATCATTTCATCAAATAAATTCTTCAAAGTTGTGCATACTTGGTCCTCACAAGACCAGGTCTCCACATGATATCAATATGCACATGTACCAATACTTATTCATCATCAAAGTACCAAAACCAGTAACGACATTTATGGATAATGCAAAGCCATACTTTGAATATTCACCATTCTTGTTATGCACGCTTGTTCATAGCCATACAATACTAACATGCATCAACACACATTCATATCCAAGCAAATCACAACCAAAATACAAACAATGCACTTGCCTCAACCGTGCGAGAATGGTGGACGCGAAGAGGGTGCTGCCACTGGAACCGCGCTCCCACCTGAACATAAAGGTATCCCAATCTAAGACCAACACGCTGGACCAAGAGCATAAATAATAACACAACAAAACTCGCTAACTCTCAAGTGTTAACAAAACCCCAATTTCTAGCGATCGCTTTGGTGCCATCGAAACAACAAATTCTAAAATACATAACTTCCTGCTCAGGAGTCCAATTGAGATGCTCTTAGACTTTCTCAAAAGGTAATTGAATTACCTAAATAAACCTAGTTGGAGAGCCCTCTTGATTCTGCCCTTAACTTCCCTATCAAACCAAACATCGACTATTGCACTCGCCTGGTTCTCCGACAAGACGCTTAAACCACCATAACTTGTGCTACAAAGTCCAAATCTCGTGTTCTTTATCTCTATGAAAAGGTGCAGAAATTACCCACATTTTTATCTCTATGAAAAGGTGCAGTATTATTTGATTCTCGAGCATCGTGATTCTTTTATTTCAAGATCATTTGTCTTTTGCTAGTGGTCTTCACTTGTGTTCCTTTGGGAGTTCCTTTGCTCATCCGCTCTCGGGTCGGAAATGAGAGCTGATCTTCTGCCTGGATGTTCCTATCATAGTCGAGGAGTGGGGTTTTGGCAAACCTTATTCTCGCTGGGCCAAGTGAGTCCGATGTGATTCTTGGCATGGATTGGTTGTCCCAACACTTGGGGCAAATCGACAGCCGAAGATTGTCTATCTCACCAATTTCTTCAGCGCGGCAGTCGGTTTTTCCCCGCACCGCAAGGGTCGCACTTTGTGCACTTGTAACCAAGCCGCCTTTGAAGATTCGTGGAGGTTCCTAATGCTTGTAATTTTGAGGATGTTTTTCCGATGATTTACCAGGATGCCTCGGTTCGAGATCCGAGTTTGTTATCGAGTTGCTGCCCTGGCATCGCCCGATTTTCAAGGCGCCGACGGATGCCTCCCAATGAACTAGAAGAATTGAAGAAGCAGCTTGGTGAGCTCCAAGCAAAGGGTTTCATCCGTCCCAGCCATCTCCTTGGGTTGTCCGGTGATCTTTGTGAAGAAGAAGGACAAGACTTTGCGCATGTGTGTTGATTACCGTCCTCTCAATGAGGTGACGGTGAAGAACAAATATCCTCTGCCCCGCATTGATGATCTGTTTGATCAGTTGACTGGAGCCCAGGTGTTCTCCAAAATTGATTTGAGAATGGGATATCATCAGGTCAGGATCAGATCTGAGGATATTCCGAAGACGGCTTTCACTACTCGTTATGGGCTGTACGAGTACACCGTCATGTCTTTTGGCTTAACCAATGCTCCAGCTTTGTTCATGAACTTAATGAATTCAGTATTCATGGAGTTTTTGGACCAATTTGTGGTGGTCTTCATTGATGATATTCTTATTTATTCCAAGACTGAAGCAGAGCATGCTGAGCATCTGAAGATTGTTTTGGGCAAATTGCGGGAGCATCAGCTATATGCGAAGTTCAGCAAATGTGAGTTCTGGTTGAAGGAAGTGGCATTCTTGGGCCATGTTCTTTCAGCTGGAGGCATAGCTGTGGATCCCAGTAAGGTCAGCGATGTTCTATCTTGGGGGCAGCCCAAGTCAGTCACCGATGTGCGGAGTTTTCTCGGTTTAGCGGGCTACTACCGCCGCTTTATCGAGAACTTCTCCAAGATCGCCAAGCCGATGACTGAATTGCTCAAGAAGGACAAGAAGTTTGTGTGGTCCTCTCGCTTGTGATGAGAGCTTCGGGAGCTCAAGCGGCTTGACTTCACCCGATCCTCACTCTTCCGATATCCACAAGAGCTTCGATATTTATTGCGATGCCTCTCGTCGTGACTTGATGTGTTCTTATGTAGGAAGGCAAGGCGCTTGCCTATGCATCAGTGCGATTGAGACCTCACGAGCTCAATTATCCCACCCATGATTTAGAGTTGGTCGTGGTGCATGCACTCAAGATTTGGCGGCATTATCGATCAGAATCACGTGAGGTGTATTCCGATCACAAGAGCTTGAAATACTTGTTCACTCAACCGTGATCTGAACCTCGAGGCGAGAGGAGATGGCTAGAATTGATCAAAGATTATGACATGGGTATTCAGATCATCCTGGCAAAGCCAATGTGGTTGCTTGATGCACTTAGCGAAAAGTGTATTGCAATACTTTGATGATCCAAGAGCAAAGAACTGCACTTCTTGCGAATTTCAGCGTCTCAACTTGGGTTTGGTTGGGTATGGTTCCCTTGTCGCCTTGGTTGTGCAACCGACCTTGGTGGATCAAATCAAGGCGGCACAACAATCGATGTTGGTGTGGGTAAAATCAAGCGAACATCAAGAATGGATTAGCCAAGTGTTTCACGTAAGATGAGCACGGTGTCATATGGTTTGGGGCGGCTCGTGGTCCCAAAGGTCCCCGAGTTGCGCGATTTGATTCTTCAGAGGCCCATGATTCGCCTTTGTCCATCCATCCCGGGCCACCAAAATGTACCAAGATCTGCGTCGAGATTTCGTGGACTCGCATGAAGCGCGAGATTGCTGTGTTCGTGGCCGATGTGACATATGTTGTCGCGTCAAGGCCGAGCATCGGCGTCAATGGTCTCCTCCACCTTGCCTATACCAGAGTGGAAGTGGATTCGTTGGTATGGACTTCATCATGGTTTGCCCTGCATTCTTCGGGAAGGATGCTATCCGGGTGGTTATTGACCGATTGACAAAAGTAGCACATTTTTCGCCGTATGTACCGCCTCGGCGTCGAGAAATTGCGCACCTCTACATATCCCGCATTGTGAGTTTGCATGGTGTGCCACGAACGATGGTGTCGATCGTGGTTCTCTTTTCACTTCCCGACTTTGCACGATCTACGAGAAGCCATGGGGACCCGTCTTCGTTCATTCGACCTATCATCCTCGTGATCGATGGTCGACGGAGCGCGTCAATCAGTGCTTGAAGATATGCTCCGTGCTTGTGTTCTTTCCTATGGGAAGAATTGGGAGAAGTGCCTACCACTTGCCGAAGTTCTCCTACAACAACAGCTTCGAGCTAGTTTCGTGATGGCACTATTTGAGGCTTTGTATGGGAGGGCGCGCAGAACACCGTTGAACCGGTCGTAAACGGTGAAAGGCGTTCTTTGGTCCAATTCCATCAATGAGGTGAAAATCAAGTGCGATTGATTCGTGAGCACTTGCGTGTGGCTCACCCGCGCGAAGAGCTATGCACATCGGCGCCGCCGTGAGTTGAGTTTCAGCCCAATGACTTTGTGTATCTCAAAGTCTCTCCGAAGGGACATCGTCGTTTTGTCAAGGGCAAGCTGCTCCTCGATATGTCGGGCCATATCGCATCATCAAGAGAGGGAGCTGTTGCATACAAGTTGGAGTTGCCACTACACTTGAAGGGGTGCATGATGTTTTCCATGTGTCACAATTGAAGAAGTGCCTCCGTATTCTAGTTGAGGAAACGCCATTGGAAAATATCGATGTGCGGGAAGATCTG
The DNA here is from genome assembly GCA_036346255.1 of Ampelocalamus luodianensis. Lineage (NCBI taxonomy): Eukaryota > Viridiplantae > Streptophyta > Magnoliopsida > Poales > Poaceae > Ampelocalamus > Ampelocalamus luodianensis. Next base: position 15,154,133 of record CM070631.1, read on the forward strand.
CCTTATCGTGAGCGCCCCGCTCAGATCCTCGATGAAGTGAACGCAGAATGAGGAACCGTGTGATCAAGTTCTCAAAGTTCGGTGGTCAAACCACTCCGAGGATGAAGCCACTTGGGAGCGGGAAGATCGTCTCCGAGCAGATTACCCATCATTCTTCTCCCAGTGATCAGAATCTCGGGGCGAGATTCCTGTAAGGGGGGGAGATTTGTAACAGCCCCAACTTAGGGTTTGTATTTCAAATGTAAAATTTTGAGGAGAAATAAAAAACTTTTGTTGTCTCTTCAAATCATTTGAAAGTTTCTACATTTTTCCCTAGCAATTTCCATTTTCTAGAATTAAATTCTTGTGAATGGAAATTGTTGTCAGCACATTCTTAGCCTTCAAACTTGTGATCATCCCCTAGGAATATTTTTCCTGTCATCTTGATCATCCTATCTACCTCCCTAAATTATTTCACAATTTTTAGATTTTATTTGCTATTTCAAATGGCCAAGTCAACCTAGTTTGAAATCTGGTCAAACCTTCTGCTCAGCAGCTTTTGAATTTTAGTGGGAGAAATCTAGAGCATGAAAACTCCTGGAAAATTACACAAGGTGGTCCTCTGTTCCAGTTAGCTTCCATCAAAATTTCGAAATTTTTGGAGCTCTGGAGCTATCTCTAAAAATTTCCCAAAACTTCTCTGTCTTGTAAATCAAAATCTAAAACACTTGCCTCGGGCCCGAACCACACTTGGGCTCGAGTCCGATCGCACTAATGGACTCGGCCGCGCCAACTAATCGCACCGCTCGAAGTCCAATCGATCGTGACCGTCCGATGCAAATCGAACGATCCACGTCGGCGCGTATGCAATCGACTGTCGAATGCATACATCAATCTCGACCGCCCATCTCGCGATCCATCGGTCGGCGCGATAATGGTCGAAGTCAAACCACCGTTTGCGCCGCACCCAACTCGCTCGCGCGCCCGTTTCTTTCGCTGACTTGTGGGCCATCCTCGCCAGTCATCCTCGCCACGTCACATCGCCGCTCGGCGCCTGACCGCTCGCGCAGCGCTCTCGCCGGCCGCCGCCGCATGCATGCCGCCACCTCGCCTCCGGTCTTTTCACCGCCCACCGTCTCACCTCGCGCCTCCGCTGCTCCTACAAAACCCTCCAAGGCTTTCCTACTTTGTTTCGCCCCCATCGCTTTCTTCTCCACCGAGCTCGAGAGCCGTAGCGTCGCCGCGCCACTTCAGCGCCACCGCTCCGGTGGCTCCGCCATCGCCGACCGCGTCCACGGCGTGTTCCACATCCCTCGAAGTAAACCCCTCAAGGAATTTCGGGTTTCATCGTCTGTGGAGCTGCGCGTGGACTTTCTTCTCCAAGTCCGGCCGAAACCGCCCCTTCCGCCACCGCATCCTCTCTCGTGAGCTCCAACTCGATTCCTTGCTTGGTGAGCATCACCTGGACTCCACTTTCCTTCTCCGGTCATTCACTTGTCCTCTCGGTCGCCTCAGGCTCCGGTCGTCGTTGACCACCTTGCGCCGCCGTGGGCTCTCGTCGCCGGGCCATCTCCGGCAGCCTCTTGAGCTCGCGTCATCCGGTGAGTTCCTGGTAACTCACTGATGCCCATGCGCGCGCTAATTCTTGTTGTCTACCTCTCTGGTGCAGCCGCACCTTGTCACCCCCACTGCCGGCCGCCGTGCTCCGTCGCCGCGCCACCTCTGTGCATCTCCAGCTGCCGCGTGACCACCTTCAGCTTCAGTGGTCCTCGAGCAACCCATTTTGGCCATCGTCGCGACCGCGCCGCCACTCCTTCACCGGCGGCGAATCCAGGTCCAGAGCCGCCGAGACTCTCTGTTCTTCGGTTGTGTTCCTCTCTGTCTGTCTGACAGTGGGGCCCACTCCTTCAAAACCAGTTCTTTAGTCTCTAATCATGATTAGGAATGTTCTTCAGTTCACTCTCTTGCTTGATTATAAGTTGGGATTGGAAGTTTGAAAGTGTTTTAGTGTGTTCTCTTGAATTTGTCACTGTTGTCGGTGCTCATTGTCGGTGGTAAATTCTAGTTTCATGCTTATGCTTTGGATTCTTGTTTAGTGCTAGTTGGCTCCTTTTGTTGTGGTGGTTAGCATGAAATCGATTAGTTAGTATCTTTAAGTTTCAAAGCTCTTGTTATCATGTTTGATCATAAGGGATAGTTAGTTGTTCATTTTATTGTCTCTGTACTTTTGAGTTGTCAGTGCTATAAGATTTGGTGTAGTAGCCGTGATGTGAAACTTGTTAGCCTTGCAAAATCTTGGTGTGATGCTTAGGGTCCGAATAGCTGAGCATCCTTAGCATCCTATCTTAGGTAGAAGATTTTTGTTTAGCATCTCATAGTTGGATACTTGATCAAGTTAGTGTTGTCAATAGCTTTTGTAGGTTCCGTAATATCGCCTAATAATGGTTGAGTTAGAGAAACTAGCTGTTTTGATATATTAACTTGATGATTAAATAATAGATGTGCACACAATCACCATCAAAGTCATCCAAAGTTTAAATCAGTAAGAGGTTTGATTTTGTGGTTAATCTAACAAATAAGTGAGTGGGTCTCAGAGTGCTTATTTGTCATTTTTTTGTGATGGTCTAGCCTCTGTGTACAAATTGGTGTTTGTGTTTGATTATTGAGTTTTGCAGGTGTTATTCGCTCTTATTCATTGTTATTTGTTCTATCGTTAGGCTTCGATATTTGCGCAACCCCGAGCGATCCTCCGCAATGAGTTGAGCATTACGAGCAACATGCGGCGAACAAGCAGTTTGATCATGTTAATCCCAGATTTTAAAGTCTAATATTTTGTTTCAAACTCTATGTATGCATCGCTTAATTTGTGTTAAATTAATTAGTTAAATCCGAGTTGCATATCCCGTAGATAAAATATTGGTCTCTACTACCGAGCCTAGGTTATTTCTTTGTGATTAGAGGTTGGATGATCTCTTGTCACTTAGTAGATCCGGTCAAATTGCTTAGACATGCTTAGTATCGGTAGAAATGGGCGGTTATCGACTAAGTCGGTAACCTTGATCACACAAAATTTTCTATAACTTTATATTTCAGCATTTTTGCTATGTTTAAATTGCAAAACTAAAACTGAAAACAAAAATGATTTAGACGCGCACAATGGTAAGATTGGTGTGATCTGTTGGGTGTGATCGAAAGGTGCTCTGGCCAATTAAGGACCGAACATCTTGTGAGTTTTTGTTATCCAGCATTTCAGCGCTAACCACACTAGAGTATATGGACCTCTCTTGACCTAGTACTTTGGCGTGTATTGGCTCGGTCGCAGGGGTCGCGGGGAGGATGGAGGTGGGAGCATGGTAGTTGTCCGAAAAGCTTTATCCCGAGTGGGTAGTTGTCTTTCGGCTTTACCATGTAAGCGTATGGATTTCTATCCATACGAGCGCTCGTAGTTAATACACAATATTGGAAAAAGTCTCGAGGACTTAGTCTGTGTGCAGCATACCTTTGAAGTGTGCTTTGGCTTAAAGGCGATGCGAAGTGTGGGTGCAGTGGTACACCCCCGCAGTGGTTAAAACTATTCGAATAGCCTCGCCCTAGGTGATGGACACGCTTGGGTAAGCTTATCGAGAGTTAGACTACAACATTTAAATTAAAACTTGATGGGTGGTACGAATCTGGGATTCGTGCTATTGTTGTGGTGACTTTTGGGATAGTCACTTCTAGGTTGTTTACCTTTATGCTTTTATTATTATTTATCCTTACTGTTATTTCAACATTAAAAACGAATTGCAAACTTGCCTTCAAACTGTATCATATTATTGCAAATGAAAATTGGCTTTATGCAAATAAAACATATGACCTCCACCAAACAAGCCTGCATGTAGCATATGAACAGGTCTGCTAGTTCACACGTCAGTCTTGCGGGTACAAAGACAATCTTTGTACTCAGGTGCTTTGCTTAATGTTTTTGTTGCAGAGGAAGAAGGTGAGCCCCTAGGGCCTCACTTCTGTGAGCTGTGTTGCCGATTCGTGGACGACTAGACTTGGCGGTCCGGTCAGATGCCTTGTGGGTTGGAGGCACACTGATTGGCTTTGTTTATAGCCATCTTATGGCACTTTTGCTTCCGCTGTCTTCTCTCTGTTGTTTATGTATCTTGTGGCCTGTCGGCCTTTGTCTGTAATAACTCTACTATTTGTTTATCTTCCGTTTGGTAGTGTGGTGTTTGGACTCTATGTTTGGAATGGAGTTGATGTCTAATTTTGTAACGGGTGTGTATAACGCTCGAAGTATACATATCTCGAGGATCAATTTATTTGATTTGTGATGCTAGGACCAGGTGGTTGGTTAAGCATTACAAGCCAAATAAATTGGGGTCTCTAAACGAATTTACAAATTTTCGACAGAGTCTCCTTTGTAAATTCAATAAAACCAAGTTTCTAACAGGTAAACATAACATTTAACAAAAATTCCAATATTCCAATTCAATCATGCATAAATAATAATTGTAAGAGAATAAATAAGCAACACCAATCACACAATCCATAAATCATCCTACAACCATCATCATAAAAGCATCTATAGGTGGTTATAATATAGCCATTTATTCTTTTGTGTGGAACTAAGATAACAGATGCATAAAAGGCTGTGAGGTAGTGCGTGCTCTCCAAAGTCTACTCCTCCCATGCATGACGCTTTTACGAGGTACCTAAATCAAAACAAAGCAAGGGTGAGCCATAAGACTCAGCAAGTATTAACAAGGTTACATGATCATAAAGACATAACAAAGATAAACAACTTTAATCAACATCATTCATGGCAATTCAATATTAAAAATATAATGATAATGCTATGCACTCTTGTTCTTATCTCTTTACGCATTTTACCGTGAATGCGGGGTATTCATCCGTCAATGGATACCCCATGCTCGTGCCTCTCCGGCACGTGGACCAAGAGCCTATACATTCAACTTGTATAGGGACTTTGCCCGTCATCAAAATGACGGGACCTCTCAGACATATTGCCCACATTTCATGAATGTGGGGACCTCAAGCCTGTCATTGTCCGACAGGGACTCAATCGATTCACTTGGTCACCTTATGACCAAGTTTCAATATGCTCAAAATATGCATGAATATAATATCTATGCCTTCTCATTCATCAGATTCAACATATACTTTAATCATGTAAACAGAGCATTATGACATAACCGCAATCATAATATGCAAACATCAACACCACTAGCGTCATCTCAACATCACTTTCATATGGCAACAATGAACATTACACCCTCAATCATAGCATGCAACAAGAATTCTACTTAACCCGAATACTTGCCTCAACTGTGCGAGCAGAACGGCGACGAAGTGGGTGCTGCCCTTGGGATCTCGCTGCACACGGACAAGAAGATAACCCCAAACTAAGACTAGCATCCTGGACCAAAATCATACTTAACATTACAATCGAAATCGCTAACTTCTTATCATTTCTAACTTTTCTAATTTCTAGCGATCGTCACTGCAGACAGCAGACTTCAAAATTCATAACTTTCTGCTCAGGAGTCCAAATAGGATGATCTTGGACATTTTGGAAAGGTAATTAAAATGTCTAAATAAACTTAGTTGGGAGACCTCTGATTCGGCCATCTACCAGTCCTACCAATCTATTTAATCAGAGCAAACATTTCACGTCGGGTTTCTGGACAGCGACAAAGAAACTAACATAACTTTCTACGTTCGTCGAATTTAGTGATCTTTAGCTTTCCTGAAAGCTAAGAGGATTAGCCTATTTTTTCGTTATTGTGAGACCCTCTGGAAACCCCTCTAAATATAGGCTTCTATCAGGTTAACCAACACTAGCAATTCTGCTTCTCTCCAGAAACACAGAAATACTAAGAAATTCATAACTTTGGATACCGAAGTCGGAATGACTTGATTCTTGTCGGCAATGAAAGGTAACTACGATATCTACAACGTTCTAGGAGACACCCAGACCCAAATCTGCCTCTAACCTAATCAAAAACAACAATCTTCTCTGCTGCAGAAAACCGACGAACTGACAACCGAAAATGAACAACTAGAAAACGACCCCAAAACAAAGAATCACGGGTTACCCTTGCCGAAACGACGAAGGCACGCTGCACGGATGAAGATCACCACGTGTTCCCGGTTGTGGATCTGTGAGGACCCCAGTTTATTTGGCTTGTAATGCTTAACCAACCACCTGGTCCTAGCATCACAAATCAAATAAATCGATCTCGAGATATGTATACTTCGAAAGCAAGATACACCTCGGTACAAAATTAGACATCAACTCCATTCTAAACATAGAGTCCAAACATCACGCTACAAACGGAAGATAAACAAATAGTAACAATATTAGATAATGGCCGATCGCCACAAGATACACAAATAACAACAGAAGACAATGAAGCAAAAGCGCCATAAGATGGCTATAAACAAAGCCAATCAGCGTGCCTTCAACCCACAAGGCATCCGACCGACCGCCAAGCCTAGTCGTCACCCACGAGCGTCGGCCAAGACACCACGTGAGGCCCCGAGGCTCACCTCCTTCCTCCGCAACAAAAACATTAAGCAAAGCACACAGTACAAAGATTGTCTTTGTACCCGCAAGACCGACGTGTGAACTAGCGCACTGCTCATATGCTACATGCAAGCTTATTTGGTGGAGGTCATATGTTTCATTTGTGATAAAGCCAACTTTATTTGCAATAATGTAATACGGTTTAAAGGCAAGTTTGCAATTCATTTTTATCAGAGAAATAATCACAAATAAAGATAGATACAAGTAACCACCTAGAAGTGACTATCCCAATAGTCACTATAACTTAGCACGAATCCCAGTTCGCACCACCCATCAAGTTTTAATTAAAATGTTGTAGTCTAGTTCTTACGGGCGTATCCGAGCGTGTCCATAACCTAGGACGAGGCTATTCGAATAGTTTTAACCTGCAGGTGTACCAATGTACCCACACTTGCATCGCCTTTAAGCCAAAACACACTCCGTAGGTATGTCGGCACGGCTAAGTCCTACGAGACTTTTCCAATATTGTGTATTAACTACGAGCCGCTCGTATGGATAGAAACCCATACGCTTACATGGTAAAGCCGAAAGACAACTACCCACTCAGATAAAGCTTTTCTGACAACTACCATGCTCCCACCTCCGTCCCTCCCTGCGACCTCCCGCACTCGGAGCCAATACACGCCAAAGTACTAGGTCAAGAGAGGTCCCATATACTCTAGTGTGGTTAGCACGCAAAATGCTCAAGACGGTGGCGCAAGTAACTCGGTCCTTAATCGACTCTGCACCTTTCCGGTCACACCCAACAGATCACACCATCTTACCATTGTGCCCAAGTCTAAATCATTTTTGTTTTCATTTTTAATTTTGCAAATAACATAGCAAAAGTGCTGAAACATAAAGTTGTAGTAAATTTTGTGTGATCAAGGTTACCGACTAAAGTCGATAACCGCCTTGATTCTACCGATACTAAGCATGTCTAGCAATGAAATCGTATCTACTAAGTGACAAGAAATCATCCAATGATCTCTAATCACAAAGAAATAACCTAGGCTCAGGTAGTAGAGATCAATATTTTGTCTACAGGATATGCAACACGGATTTAACTAATCAATTTAACACAAATTAAGCAATGCATACATACAAATTGAAACAAAATATTAATCTTTAAAATACAGGATTAAACATGATCAAACCGCTTGCTGGATGTGTTGCTCAATAACAGCGGAGGATCGTCCTCGTGGTTGCCGCAAATATCGAAGCCTAACGATCGAACAAAACGACAAATAAGAACGAATAACATCGACAAAATCAGCAATTAAACCCAAATACCAAATTTCACACAAAGGCTATACTATCACAAGAAGAATGACAAAGTCGCTACAGAGATGCTCAAAAGACATGTTTTTAAGTGACTGGTCTATCCTTTTACCTATTTGTCGTTAACTACAAAAACAACCTCTTAAATGATTTAAACCTCTTAAATGATTTAAACTTTGGATGAACTTTGATGGTGATTGTGTGCACATCTATTATTCAATCATCAAGTTAATAAATCAACAAAACTAGCTCTCTAACTCAACCATTACAAGTCGATATTACAGTAACCTACAAAAGCTATTGACAATACTAACTAGTCGATTATCCAACTATGAGGTGCTAAACAAAATCTTCTATCAAAGATAGGATGTTAAAGATGCTCAGCTAACCAAACCCCTAAGCATCACACCTAGATTTTGAAAGGCTAACAAGTTCCAGCATGCGGCTACTACACCAAATCTTATAACACTGACAATCTCAAAAGTACAGAGACAAGTAAAATGAACAACTAACTATCCCTATGATCAAGCATGGCAACAGAAGCTTGAAACTTAAATATACTAACTACATGGATTCATGCTAACCATTTTAACACAAAGGAGGCAACAAACCTGACAAAACTTATTAGCAAGCATGATACAAATTTTCAGACATCGACAAGTAAAACGACAACAGGGAAATATACAGAGAACTAGAACTAGAATGCTTTCAAACCTCTAATACCAATATTGATCAAGCATGAGAGTGAACTAAAGAACAATCATAATCATGATTAGCAGCTAACTAATTGGTTTTGAAGGAGTGGCCCCACCGCCAGATGCATGCAGAGGGGAATAACGAGAAGAACAGGAGGCTCGACTGGATTCGGCGCGGTGAAAGAGTGGCGGCGCGAGCCGTGCGACGGTCAAAATGGGTCGCCAGAGTTGTTGAAGCTAAGGGTGGTCGCGGTTCGCGAGAAGAAGCGAGGTGGCGCGGCGGCAGCACGCGGCCGGCAGTGGGAGTGACAAGTGCGGCTGCACGAGAGGTAAACAATGAAAGTTAGCGCGCATGAGCATCGGTGAGGCTTTAGAACTCACCGAATGACGCAGAGCTCAAGAGGCTGCCGGAGATGGCCCGGCGACGAGAGCCTGCGGCGGCGCAAGGCGATCAACGGTGACAGGAGCCTCGGGTGAACGAGAGGACGTGTGAGAGAGTGGAGTAGAAAGGTGGAGTCCAGTGATGCTCACCGAGCAAGGAATCGAGTTGGAGCTCACCGAGAGGATGCGGTGGCGAAGAGGCGTTCGGCCGGACTTGGAGAAGAAAGGCCACGCGCAGCTCCACAAAGCGATGAAACCCGAAATTCCTTGAGGGGTTTACGCCCCAGGAGTTGGAACACACCGTGACGCGGTCGGCGATGACCGAGCTCACCGAGCGGGCGAACGACGGGGCGCCATAGCGACGCTCACGGCTCCCGGAGCTCGGTGGAGAAGAAAGGCAATGGAGACGAAACGAGGTAGGAAACCCTCGATGGTTTTTGTAGGAGCTGGCGGAGGCGCGAGGTGAGGCGTGGGCGGTGAAAAGACCGTGAGGCGAGGTGGTAGCGTGCATGCAAAGCGCGAGCCGGCGAGCGCTAGCGGCGAAGCGCAGGCCGAGCTGGCGAACGACGTGGCGGAAATATCTGCGCAGGGACCGCCTGTCGGGCCGACGACGAACGGTGCGAACCGGTGGTTTGACTCGATCTAAATCGCTCCCACCGTTGGATCCGAAATGGACACCGAGATTGGAGTATGCATTCGGACAGTCGGTTGCATGCGCGCGACGTGGATCGCTCGATTTGCATCGGACGGTCACGATCGATTGACTTCACAGCGGTGCAGCTAGTTGGCGCGACCGAGTCAAGTGGCACGGTCGGACTTGAGCTCGAGGTTGGGCCCGAGCCCGAGGAACGATGATTTGTGGATTTGATTTAAAAACAGAGAAGGTTTTGGGAATTTTTAGAGGTAGCTCCAGAGCTCCAAAATTTCTGAAATTTTATGGTAGCTACTAGGGACAGAGGACAACCTTGTATAATTTTTCCAGAACTTTTTTATGCACTGCATTGTTCTAGAGAAAATTCACAAGCTGCTGTACAGGAGTTTGACCAGATTTCAAACAGAGTTGACTTGGCCATTTGAAATAGCAAACAAAATCTAAAATTGTGAAATAATTCAGGGACGTAGATAGGATGATCAAGATGACAGGAAAAATATTCCTAGAGGATGATCACAAGTTTGAAGGCTAAGAATGTTTGACAACAATTTCCATTCACAAGAATTTAATTCTAGAAAATGGAAATTGCTAGGAAAATTTGAAACTTCCAAATGATTTGATGAGACAACAAAAGTTTTTATTTCTCCTCAAAATTTTACAATGGAAATACAAACCCTAAGTTAGGGCTGTTACAAATCTCCCCCTTACAGAATCTCACCAGAGATTACGATCAACTGGGAGAAGAAGGATGGGTAATCTGCAAGACGATCTTCCCGCTCCCAAGTGGCTTCATCCTGAGTGGTTCGACCATCGAACTTTAAGGAACTTGATCACACGGTTCCTTGTTCTGCGCTCGGCTTCTTCGAGGATACGAACGGGATGCTCGCGATAAGACAGATCTTCCCGCACATCGATATTTTCCAATGGTGTTTCTCACCGAACACTGAGGCACTTCTTCAATTGTGACACATGGAAAACATCGTGCACTCCTTCAAGTGTAGCCGGCAATTCTAGTTTGTATGCAACAGCTCCACTTTATCGATGACGCGATATGGTCCAACATACCGAGGAGCCAACTTGCCCTTGACATCAAACGACGATGTCCTTCAAAGGTGAGACTTTGAGATACACAAAGTCATTGGGCCGAAACTCAACTCACGGCGACGCCGACCGCATAGCTCTTACATTCGATTGAGCTACGCGCAAGTGCTCACGAATCAATCGCACTTGACTTTGGCCTCATTGATGGAATCGGGCCAAAGCGCCTTTCACCGTCTCACCGGTTCAACGGTGTACTCGCAGCCGCCCATACAAAGCCTCAAACGGTGCCATACCAAGACTAGCTGAAGTCGTTGTTGTAGGAGAACTTCGGCAAGCGGTAGGCACTTCTCCCAATTCTTTCCATAGGAGAGAACACAAGCACGAGCATGTCTTCAAGCACACGATTGACGCGCCCGTCGACCATCGATCGAGGATGATAGGTGAGTGAACGAAAGCCGGGTCCCCATGGCTTCCTCGCAGACTATGCCAAAACCGAGAGGTGAACAGAGAACCACGATCCGACACAATTGTTCGTGGCACACCATGCGACTCACAATGCGGATATGTAAAGATCCGCTAGTTGATTCACATCAATCTTCGATCGCGACCGAAGGAAATGAGCCACCTTCACAATCGATCAATGATAACCCATAATGCATCCTTCCTGCGCAGAGTGTAGGGGCGCACCGGTGATAAAATCCATGCCTGCGTAATCCACTTCCATTCGGTATAGGTAAGGGTGAAGAAGACCATTTGGACGACGATGCTCGGCCTTGACGCGACAACATATGTCACATCGGCTACGAACCCGCAATCTCGCTTCATGCGAGTCCACCGTAATCTCACGCAGATCTTGGTACATTTTAGTGGCCCGGATGGATGGACAAAGGCGAATCATGGGCCTCTCAAGAATCAAATCCCGCAACTCGGGACCTTTGGGACCACGAGACGCTGCCCAAACCACACAACACCGTGCTCATCCTCTCGTGAAACACTTTGCTGAACCATTCCCGATGTTCGCTTGATTTTACCCACGCCATCATCGATTGCTTTGCCGCTTGATCGATCCACCAAGGTTGGTTGCACAACCAAGGCGGCAAGGGAACCATGCTCAACCAAACCCAAGTTGAGACGCTGAATTTCGCAAGAAGTGCGAGTTCTTTGCTCTTGGACCATCAAAGTATTGCAATACACCTTTCGCTAAGCGCATCAAAGAACCACATTGGCCTTGCCGGGATGATACCGAATACCCATATCATAATCTTTGATCAATTCTAGCCATCTCCTCTCGCTCGAGGTTCAGACCGCCGAGTGAATAAGTATTTCAAACTCTTGTGATCAGAATACACCTCACAGCGGTTTCCGATCAAATAATGCCGCCAAATCTTGAGTGCATGCACCACAGCAGCAAGCTCTAAATCATGGGTGGGATAATTGAGCTCATGAGGTCTCAACTGCCTAGATGCATAGGCAACTGCCTTGCCTTCTTGCATAAGAACACACCCGAGTCCCTGACGAGAGGCATCGCAATAAATATCGAAGCTCTTGTGGATATCGGGAAGAGTAAGGATCGGAGTGAAGTCAATCGTTGTTTGAGCTCCCAAAGCTCTCACAAGCAGAGACCACACAAACTTCTTGTCCTTCTTGAGCAATTCGGTCATCGGCTGCGATCTTGGAGAAGTTCTCGATAAAGCGGCGTAGTAGCCCGCTAAACCAAGAAAACTCAGACATCGGTGGATCGACTTGGCTGGCCCCAAGATGTAACATCGCGACTTTGTGGGATCCACACTATGCCTCACTGAAAGAACATGGCCCAAGAATGCCACTTCCTTCAACCGAACTCACATTTCTTTGAACTTTGCATCGGTGATGCTCCGCAACTTGCCCAAAACAATCTTGGATGCTCAAAGATGCTCGCCTTGATCTTGGAATAGATAAGAATGTCATCAATAAAGACCACCACAAATTTGTCCAAATACTCCATGAATACGGAATTCATAAGGTTCATGAACAATCTTTGGAGCATTGGTCAAACCGAAGACATGACGGTGTACTCGCATGTGCCATAACGAGTAGTGAAAGTCGTCTTCGAATATCTCACGATCCGACTTGATGATAGCCCGACCTCAGATCAATCTTGAGAACACCGAGCTCGGATAAGCGGTCAAAAGATCATCAATACGGGCGAGGATATTTGTTCTTCACCGTCACTTCATTGAGAGGACAGTAGTCAACACATACGCAAAGTCTTGTCCTTCTTCTTCACAAAGATCACCGGACAACCCCAAGGAGATGGCTGGGACGGATGAAACCCTTTGCTTGGAGCTCACCAAGTCGCTTCTTCAATTCTTCTAGCTCATTGGGAGGCATCCGATACGCGCTCAAATCGGAGCTGCATGCAACAACTTCGATGGCAAACTCGGATCTCGAACCGAGGCATCCCCGGCAAATCTTCGTGAAAGACATCCACAAAGTCGATACTATGGGAACATCTTGAATTTGCAAGGTCGGCTTTGCTTCTAATGCACATAGACACGGGACTGAAGCCGTGGCGAAACCCGACTTGCTCACCCAGGAAGGGTGGTAAGATAGACAATCTTCCCGCACAATCGACCGCCCCAAGTGTTGGGACAACCAATCCATGCCAAGAATCACATCCGGACTGAATCGAAAGGCGGAGAATGAGATTTGCCAAAATCCCACTCCTTCAACTATGATAGGAACATCCCGACATCAGAATCGGCTCTCATTTCCGACCCGAGAGCGGATGAGCAAAGGAACCCCAAAGGTACACAAGAAGACTACTAGCAGCGACAAATGATCTTGAAATAAAGAATGCGATGCTCGTAATCAAATAATCCGCAGCAGGACGAGAATTAACAAGAAGTGTACCCATCACGACATCCGCGCCCCGAGCCTCCTCGGTGAAAGGTGGTTCACTCGACGCACGCCGCACTCGGTCTTGAATAATCTTACAGTGCGCGGGTGACCGCTCCCTGCCGCGTCCTCCATTAGGACGAGGGCTGCCGCAACACTCGAGACGAGCATTCGCATAATGGCCCTGTTGTGGCAATAAAACAAGTAACCTCGGCGCCGGATTGCGGAGGCCGCTCTGTCGCCGGATCGCAGCGCACGTGGCTGAAACGCGCCCACGGTGGGCGAGGAGCTGGTGCAGATGGCCTCGGCGCCGGTGGAGCAAAAGAACGGGCCATCGGTGCCGCCCACCGAGGACGAACGAGGGTGGTGTGAGTAGACCGATGCGCTCCCATTTGCGCTATGGACTCGCCAGCCGCTTTGCCTTATGCTCGCAACGATGGCCTTATCTACCAAGGCCTCGAAAGTCCGAGAAGTCCACAATAGATAGCTTGTCCCGCAGCCTCCTCGGACAAGCCATCCATAAACTTCTCCGCTAGCCTCATCCGAGGCCACCTCACCCGAGCATAACGAGCCGATGATTGAACTCGTAAAGGTACTCACGCACTTGCGCCCTTGCTTGAGCGCGAGGAATTCCTTCTTCTTCACTTCATCGGGCCATCGGGGATGTGGGCCCGACGAAAGTCGATCCGAACTCTTCCCACGCGACCACATGGCGCGGGCTGCATGGCGAGATAGTTCTCCCACCATGAGAGTGCCGCGCCCTCAAGGCCGGTGGGACGCGAAGAGTGCCTTGTCTCGCGCTCGCATCGAGCTATGTTGAGCTTTCGCTCAACCATGCGCAGCCAATCGTCCGCATCGAGGGTCCTCGAGCGGGAGAAAGTCGGCGGTCGCATGCGGAGGAACTCTGCAAGTCCCCGCGAGTCCGGTGGCCGCCACCACGGGGAGTGGAGGTATTCCTAGCAATAACCTCCAAGATGCGCGCCGGTCCATGCGGTTTCGCCGATCTCAGCGAGCACCTCACCATGGTCGGAGGAGAAGCTCCTCATCATGACCACCACCGACCGCCACGCGTTCTCCCGCCATCCTGTTTTACTAAGACAAGTTAGCAACAAATTTAAGAGCAAGAAAGCCCAAAATTCTCAGCGGTCAGAAACAAACACAAGGCGGGATAAAGTTCGACCAACAAAAATCGACACATAACTACTCACTTTACATCTTACCCTATTATCCCCACAAGTTTTAGTTGGATTAAACTTCATGGTTCTCCCTGCACTAATTCCACAAGTAGTGACTATCTTTTGAAAGGTAAAGAGAGAAACCAAGTTTCAAAACTTAAATTAGAGTAAGATGAGAGTAGAAAGCTAAGATAGGTAAGGAATAAAATCGAGAATCGCCTAGGTTTTCACAAACCCTTTTATACTTTGAAAATAAGCTTTTCTAAAATATCCTAAGGACGACTATGCTTGTTACTACGGTCGAATGGCTCGATACCAACTTTGTGAGGACCCAGTTTATTTGGCTTGTAATGCTTAACCAACCACCGGTCCTAGCATCACAAATCAAATAAATCGATCCTCGAGATATGTATACTTCCGAGCAGTATACACACCTCGGTACAAATTAGACATCAACTCCATTCTAAACATAGAGTCCAAACATCACGCTACAAGCGGAAGATAAACAAATAGTAACAATATTATGGACAATGGCCGATCGCCACAAGATACACAAATAACAACGAGAAAAGACAATGGAAGCAAAAGCGCCATAAGATGGCTATAAACAAAGCCAATCAGCGTGCCTTCAACCCACAAGGCATCTGACCGGACCGCC
The DNA here is from genome assembly GCA_036346255.1 of Ampelocalamus luodianensis. Taxonomy (NCBI): domain Eukaryota; kingdom Viridiplantae; phylum Streptophyta; class Magnoliopsida; order Poales; family Poaceae; genus Ampelocalamus; species Ampelocalamus luodianensis. Next base: position 15,169,449 of record CM070631.1, read on the forward strand.
AAGCCTAGTCGTCACCCACGGCGGCAGCCTGACTCCGAAGTGAGGCCCCGAGGCTCACCTCCTTCCTCTGCAACAAAACATTAAGCAAAGCACCTGAGTACAAAGATTGTCTTTGTACCCGCAAGACTGACGTGTGAACTAGCAGACCTGTTCATATGCTACATGCAGGCTTATTTGGTGGAGGTCATATGTTTCATTTGCATAAAGCCAACTTTATTTGCAATAATGTAATACAGCTTTAAAGGCAAGTTTGCAATTCATTTTCTTGTAGAAATAAGCTGAAATAAAGATAGATACAAGTAACCACCTAGAAGTGACTATCCCAATAGTCACTACAACTAACACTAATCCCAGTTCGTACCACCCATCAAGTTTTAATTAAAATGTTGTAGTCTAGTTCTTACGGGCGTATCCAGCGTGTCCATAACCTGGGACGAGGCTATTGAATAGTTTTAACCTGAGGGTGTACCAATGTACCCACACTTGCACCGCCTTTAAGCCAAAACACACTTCCGTAGGTATGTCGGCACGCTAAGTCCTACGAGACTTTTTCCAATATTGTGTATTAACTACGAGCAGCTCGTATGGATAGAAACCCATACGCTTACATGGTAAAGCCGAAAAGACAACTACCCTCGAGATAAAGCTTTTGGACAACTACCATGCTCCCACCTCCGTCCCTCCTGCGACCTCCTGCGACCGGAGCCAATACACGCCAAAGTACTAGGTCAAGAGAGGTCCCATATACTCTAGTGTGGTTAGCACGCAAAATGCTCGATCTGGTGGCGCAAGTAACTTCGGTCCTTAATCGGCTCGGGCACCTTTCAGTCACACCCAACAGATCACACCAGTCTTACCATTGTGCCCAAGTCTAAATCATTTTGTTTTAATTTTTAATTTTGCAAATAACATAGCAAAAGTCTTTGAAACATAAAGTTGTAGTAAATTTTGTGTGATCAAGGTTACCGACTAAAGTCGATAACGCTTGATTCTACCGATACTAAGCATGTCTAAGCAGCTGAAATCGTATCTACTAAGTGACAAGAAATCATCCAGATCTCTAATCACAGCAAATAACCTAGGCTCGGTAGTAGAGATCAATATTTTGTCTACAGGATATGCAACACGGATTTAACTAATCAATTTAACACAAATTAAGCAATGCATACATACAATTGAAACAAAATATTAATCTTTAAAATCTTGGATTAAACATGATCAAACCGCTTGCACGGATCTTTGTTGCTCAATAAGGTGCGGAGGATCGTCCTCGGGGTTGCCGCAAATATCGGGCCTAACGATCGAACAAAGCGGCAAATAAGAACAAATAACATCGACAAAAATCAGCAATTAAACCCAAATACCAAATTTCACACAAAGGCTATACTATCACAAGAAGAATGACAAAGTCACTCTGAGAGATGCTCAAAAGACATGTTTTTAAGTGACTGGTCTATCCTTTTACCTATTTGTCAGGTTAACTACAAAAACAACCTCTTAAATGATTTAAACCTCTTAAATGATTTAAACTTTTGGACAGACTTTGATGGTGATTGTGTGCACATCTATTATTCAATCATCAAGTTAATAAATCAACAACAGCTAGCTTCTCTAACTCAACCATTACAAGTCGATATTACGTAACCTACAAAAGCTATTGACAATACTAACTAGTCGATTATCCAACTATGAGGTGCTAAACAAAATCTTCTATCAAAGATAGGATGTTAAAGATGCTCAGCTAACCAAACCCCTAAGCATCACACCTAGATTTTGAAAGGCTAACAAGTTCCAACATGCGGCTACTACACCAAATCTTATAACACTGACAATCTCAAAAGTACGAGAGACAAGTAAAATGAACAACTAACTATCCTATGATCAAGCATGGTGTGAAGCTTGAAACTTAAATATACTAACTACATGGATTCATGCTAACCATTTTAACACAAAGGAGGCAACAAACCCGACAAAACTTATTAGCAAGCATGATACAAATTTTGATTCATCGACAAATGAAAGCGACAACAGGAAATATACAGAGAACTAGAACTAGAATGCTTTCAAACCTCTAATACCAATATTGATCAAGCATGAGAGTGAACTAAAGAACAATCATAATCATGATTAGCGGCTAACTAATTGGTTTTGAAGGAGTAGGCCCCACCGCCGCATGATGCAGAGGGGAATAATGAAGAACAGGAGGCTCTGGACTGGATTCGACGCCGTGAAAGAGTGGCGCGCGGTGTCGACGGTCAAAATGGGTCGCCAGAGGTTCTTGAAGCTAAGGGTGGTCGCGGGTTCGCGGAGAAGAATCGAGGTGGCGCGGCGGCGAGCACGGCGCGGCAGTGGGAGTGACAAGGTGCGGCTGCACTGAGAGGTAAACAATGAAAGTTAGCGCGCATGAGCATCGGTGAGGCTTTAGGAACTCACCGGAATGACGCGAGCTCAAGAGGTGCGGAGATGGCGGCGGCGAGCTGCGGCGGCGCAGGCGATCAACGGTGGCGAGGAGCAGGGTGAAGCGAGAGGGCGTGTGAGAGTGGAGTAGAAAGGTGGAGTCGGTGATGCTCACAGAGCAAGGAATCGAGTTGAGCTCACGAGAGAGGATGCGGTGGCGGAAGAGCGGTTCGGCCGGACTTGGAGAAGAAAGGCCACGCGCAGCTCCACGAGCGATGAAACCCGAAATTCCTTGAGGGGTTTACGTCGAGGAGTTGGAACACACCGTGACGCGATCGGCGATGGCCGAGCTCACCGGGCGCGGAAGCGATCGGGCGCCGCGGCGCGCCACGGCTCCTGGAGCTCGTGGAGAAGAAAGGCAATGGAGACAGCGAGGTAGGGAAAACCTCGATGGTTTTTGTAGGAGCCGCGAGGCGGCGAGAGGCGGTGGGCGAAAAGCCGTGAGGCGAGGTGGCGGCGTGCATGCAGCGGCGAGCCGGCGAGCGCTGCGGCGGCGTTATACCGAGCTGGCGAAGCGGCGTGGCGGAAATATCCTGCGGCAGTGGACCGCCTCGGCGGCGACGGACGAACGGTGCGAACGGTGGTTTGACTTCGATCATCGCTCCGGCCGTTGGATCTGAAATGGGCGGCCGAGATTGGTGTATGCATTCGGACAGTCGGTTGCATGCGGCGACGTGGATCGTTCGATTTGCATCGGACGGTCACGATCGATTGGACTTCATGCAGTGCAGCTAGTTAGCGCGGCCGAGTCAAGTGCACGGTCGGACTTGAGCACGAGGTTGGGCAGAGCAGGAACGTTGATTTCGTGGATTTGATTTAAAAGACAGAGAAGGTTTTGGGAATTTTTAGAGGTAGCTCCAGAGCTCCAAAAATTTCAGAAATTTTATGGTAGCTACTAGGGACAGAGGACAACCTTGTATAATTTTCCAGAACTTTTTATGCACTGCATTGTTCTAGAGAAAATTCACAAGCTGCTGTACAGGAGTTTGACGATTTCAAGCAGAGTTGACTTGGCCATTTGAAATAGCAAACAAAATCTAAAAATTGTGAAATAATTCAGGAGGTAGATAGGATGATCAAGATGACAGGAAAAATATTCCTAGAGGATGATCACAAGTTTGAAGGCTAAGAATGTCTGACAACAATTTCCATTCACAAGAATTTAATTCTAGAAAATGGAAATTGCTAGGGAAAATTTGAAACTTCAAATGATTTGATGAGACAACAAAAGTTTTATTTCTCCTCAAAATTTTACAATGGAAATACAAACCCTAAGTTAGAGTACATTCTGAGGATCCTTCTTCCTCTCCTTCTTCTCTTCCTTCTTCCTTCTCTTCTTTGGCATTTGCCAAAGGTGCCCTTTCTTCTTCTCTTAGCAGCAACAATGGAGGATCTTGGGGAGAGATTGAGGCGTAAGGGGGAAGCAACTGGTGGGGAAGGAGGCGTGGGGAGGGGAGAGGAGAGGTGGCGCCGTGGATTTGGGGAAGTGGGGGGCGTGGGAGAGGGGGAGGGGAAAGGGGGCTGGTTCGGCTAGGGTTAGGGGAGAGGCTTCCCCCCCTTCTTTGGCCGGCCACCACCAGCCCACTTGGGCCAAGCCCAAGCCCAGGTTGAGGACTAACAGCGATTAACCCCCTCTCTAAGAGTCTAACTGAGAAAACTTCCTAAAGGTCCCTCCCGAAATTCTATTTGATCCTCCCCCGATTAATCGATCTCTCCCGAATAAAATTAATCTCCCTCGATTCAATTCTTATCTCACTTTCGGGATATTACAGATTCAGTCTCGGATGTCTCCTAGGAAGTTGTAGAGGACGTCAATAGCTTTCAATGAAGTGCTAGAATGTAATTTTTGGACCTCTGTTGCAAAAGTTATGAATTTAATGGTGCGGCTGTTCTGCAACCCTGTCAGTTTCTGGATAGGTTTAGTAATCTGACCTTTGCAATCAGTTAAAGAGAGAATTAGAGGATCTCAGTATAACGAAAGATGTAGATAATTGTCGTAGCTTTCAGGGAAGGACAAGAACGCGAAATTTGGATGAACGAGCTGAAAGTTATGATAGTTTTAGTGCTCTGTCCAGAAAGTCTGACGTGAAATCGATGTTTTGTTAATCAACTTAAACGTGATTTTAGATGGCCGAATTAGGGAGGCTCAACAACTAGGTTTAGTTGGGAAATTTGATTACCTTTCAATGAAGTCCAAGAAAACCTAGTTTGGACCACTGTACGGAAAGATATGAATTTTAGAACTTGACTGTTCACAGAGGGCAGTTCAGTAATTAGGAAAGTGGGGTCGGGATCGCGTTGCAATCTGCTACTTGATGTGTTCGCTTATATAATTCATGTTTTTCGTTGTTGTGGTCTTAGTTTATATTCTTAATATATTAGGTGGGGGATTGGTACGGGAGGCAGCACCGTCTTCACGTCCTCCATTCTCACGCGGTTAAGGCAAGTGCATTGTTTGATCTGTGGTTGTGATTGATTGGTCATGTTTGTGTTCTTTTTCGATATGTGATAGCATAGTGAGATTGTTGGCATGATGTTGGTTTAAGATTGGTGGATGCTCCAAATATGTTTATGCTCTATTGTCGTATGATGTTATCGTCTTGTGGTAATTTGATGATGATTAAATGATGAGCATGTGCATATTGAGATCATGTTGAGGCTTGGTCACGTGGTGACCAAGTATGTTTACTTTGAGATCCCGTCATGAATGTGACGGGCTCGAGATCTCCACACTCGTGGAGTGTGGCTTGAGGTCCCCATTACTTGCGAAGTAATGGGCACTGGTCCTGTGCTTGCGAGCACGTGTATGGGTATCTTGGCGACGGTTGCATACTTTGCATTACCGCAAAATGCAAAAAGAGATAAAGAGAAAGGATCCTTGAGCATTGCATTTGCATGTGAGATGTTCTATTGTTGCATTTCTATCTTTGGATCTTGATGTTATAATTGTTAATATATACTTGCCGAAAGGTGGGCTCACTCTTGCTTTTATTGTTGTTTTAGGTACTGATCCAAGAACGACATGCATGGGGAAATAGATTGATAGTCACACACTCACATCATGAACCAAATAAAGATGAATAAACTTCAGACTGTGTTTCCTATTACTGGGCGAGTTGCTCAAAGATTTATTATGTTTTATCTCATGCAGTGGGTTAAGTGTAATAATGATGAGTAGTGGAACTTTATACTTCTCTAGTTATGTTAGACACTTAGCATGATTTGATTATCTATTGAGGATTAGAGTTGATGGCTTGATTATTTGTGATTAACTTGCATTGGAATCCCAGTGTAATTGATTTTACTGGGGAGGTTCTGCCGAAATTTATTAAAATTGCCTTGGTTAGAGTTATTTGAGGTTAGTTCAGTAGCATTCCGGGCTCATGTCGGGCTGGGGTGTTACAAACGCTAATGATTAGACTTAGGACAAAATAAATGCTAATCATTAGGCTACAGGGTTTGTCCGAGTAAGGCATGACAAAAACCTGAGTGCGAAGAAAAGCTCATCGTCGCGATGTGGACCACGTCGGCATGAACCAAGGTCGTGGATGGGTTCTCACAGCAAGGTGATCCTAGAGGTACCAAAGGCCGGTGCTAAAAGCTTTCTACGGTGGCTGGCGGAGATGGCCGCAGCAATAAACACGGCAAACGCAACTAAAGTAGCCCGCATAGTTTAGCAGAGAAAAGTTCAAACACTACGCGACTAAACAAGGTTACCCGAGGACGGTGAAGTCAAGAAGATAGTTGGAGGAGCTCTCGTGACCAAATGCTTGCCAGAGATGAGGAAGGAGGCAAATCCGGCCTCAAAGAGCAAGTTCCCAATTTGACCACCTCTGTGAAGTCAAAACAAAATGAGTTAGGGAAATGCTCAAGGTGATGAAATAAACAAGTTGACAAAACAAGAATCTCAAGTGAACCACTAGAGCCCTGATGGCCTTGAGGTGCTCCAAGGTCTCGCAATGGTGGCTGATGACTACGGTGGCCCGATCTTCCGATAGGTTCGATTGATTTCGTCGTGAGGACGTTGACGCTTTGAGGCTTTCGACAGATCGTCACCCGCATTGCTACACCCGCACCATCGTCGTTATCCACCACGCCGCATTACGATCGACCTTCTTGTGAGGACTCCGTTTATTTGGTTTGTAATGCTTAACCAACCACCTGGTCCTAGCATCACAAATCAAATAAATCGATCCTCGAGATATGTATACTTCCCGAGCAAGATACACACCCGGTAAAATTAGACATCAACTCCATTCCACACATAGAGTCCAAACACAACACTACCAAACGAAAGATAAACAAATAGTAAAGATATTACGCACAATGGCCGATCGCCACAAGATACACAAATAACGGCTGTAAAGACAAATGAAGCAAAGTGCCATAAGATGGCTATAAACAAAGCCAATCGGTGTGCCTTCAACCCACAAGGCATCCGACCGACCGCCAAGACTAGTCGCCCAAGAAGCGGCAACACACTCACGTAGTGAGGCCCCGAGGCTCACCTTCTTCCTCTGCAACAAAACATTAAGCAAAGCACCGAGTACAAAGATTGTCTTTGTACCCGCAAGACTGACGTGTAAACTAGCGCACTGCTCATATGCTACATGCAAAGCTTGTTTAGTGGGGGCCATATGTTTCATTTGCATAAAGCCAATTTTCATTTGCAATAATGTAGTACAGTTTGAAGGCAAGTTTGCAATTCATTTTTAAGATTAAAAATAACAAAGAAAGATAATAATAACAAAAGCGAAAGATAAACAACCTAGAAGTGACTATCCCAATAGTCACTATTAATAATAGCACGAATCCGCATTCGCACTCACCCAAAGAAGTTTTAATTTAAATGTTGTAGTCTAACTCTTGGAAGACCTTGCAAGCGTGTCCATAACCTAGACGAGGCTATTGAATAGTTTTAAACCTCGCAGTGGGTGTACCACTGCATCCACACTTGCATCGCCTTTAAGCCAAAGCACACTCCGAGGGTATGCCGCACATACCTAAGTCCTACGAGACTTTTCCAATATTGTGTATTAACTACGAGCCGCTCGTATGGATAGAAACCCATACGCTACATGGTAAAGCCGAAAAGACAACTACCCACTCGGGATAAAGCTTTTGGACAACTACCATGCTCCCACCTCCATCCCTCCCGCGACCTCCTCGCGACCCGGAGCCAATACACGCCAAAGTACTAGGTCAAGAGAGGTCCCATATACTCTAGTGTGGTTAGCACGCAAAATGCTTGGTTGATGTAACAAGATGTTCGGTCCTTGTTGACTCGGGCACCATTCCATCACACCCACAGATCACACCAATCATACTACAGCCCAAGTCTAAATCATTTTTGTTTTCAGCTTTAGTTTTGCAATTAAACTTAGCAACAATGTCAAACATAAAGTTATAGTAGATTTTTGTGATCAAGGTTACCGACTAAAGTCGATAACCGCCCGATTCACCGATAGCTAAGCATGTCTAAGCAAGTTGACCTCGACCTACTAAGTGACAAGAGATCATCCAGTGACCTCTAATCACAAGAAATAACCTAGGCTCGTAGTAGAGATCAATATTTTGTCTAGGTGATATGCAACACGGATTTAACTAATCAATTTAACACAAATTAAGCAATGCATACATACAATGAAACAAAATATTAGACTTTAAAATACCGATAAACATGATCAAGCTGCTTGCACGGTCTTTGTTGCTCAATATGTTGCGGAGGATCGCTCGTGGTTGCCGCAAATATCGAATCCTAACGATTGAACAAAACAAATAATAAGAACGTAATAACACCGACCAAACTCAAACATGCAACAACAAACAAACCTACCAAAATTCACACAAGAGCTTAAGCATGATATAACAAAATTTTAGAAACAGAGAACAATTCATTTTGAGTGGTTATGAATTTTCTAAGAATTTTCTAAACTAACAATTCACATGAAAACACTAGTTAATTACTTAACAAATCTTCATGAACAAAAACAGTATCTAAAACCTATCCCAACAATTAATATACTGAACATGGAATTTTACAGAATTGGGTTCAATGAATTTGGACAATTATTGAAAGAGATATGCATTTTCTAATTTAGAAGATACATAAGACATCATTTTATTAGCTAACAGATTTTTGCTACAGAGACATGGATGAAGCTAATTTTATCAAATAGTACACTTAAAATGAAAATTAACAGACTGGTTTCATGCAATTTGATAAAATTGAATTAGTTATGCATTTTCTAAGTTTAAATGAATTAATGATTACAACAGAAAACATATTACGTAAATACTAAAGCATTAAATCCTTTTTCTACCCACAGCTATCTAGCCCCGCATACATCGCATGTGGGCCCAGTCTTGAAAGGTGTCGATCAGACAGATCGTCCGAAGGTGACGTCGGGCGATTCGAGAATACGTCTTCGCTACCAAAGTGCAAACCTACATACTCTCTCAAAGAAATACGCTTCCCAACAGAGAAAACGACAGGAAACTACACAAACCCTAAGCGACATTCCAGCCCACATGACAGAGACTCAAAGTGAAATGCAACGTTGGATTAAACGATTTCTAAACGCGACAAACGCAGGGCCCACAAGTCGAGACTCAAGGTAGACATGATTAGAGTCAAACAAATCATCACCGGCGTTCACCGCGAGCACGGTACTGCGATGGCGGCGCCGCGCAATCGATCTTGCAAACCGGGAGGTTTCGGCGAAGAGTGGTACCTTCGGTTCGCAGGACCTAGCGAACTCGATGACGGTGACGCGAGCCCGATGGTCGACTTTGAGATGAGCTCACGACGGCCGGAGGCGGAGAAGAAAGCACGGTCCACGCGGAGAAGGCGATACGGGCTTCTAGAAGACTCCGGAAGGTGTGCTTAAGCTTCGCCTCAACACCAGGAGCAAGAAGCACACGATAACGCCGACGAAGAAAGCCCGAGGTGACCGGAATTTCCACGGCGGCGGAAAACCGAGCTTGGAGAAGAATTGGTCGCACGCCCGCAACGATGCACAAAAGGCAGAAACAAGCCCACCGTTAGACTCAGTGCATCAATGCGATCCTAAGGGACTAGGTGGCGGAGCTGGAAACTCACCAGGTCGCAAACGAGCTCACGGGATCGAGATCGCCGGAGGCGGAGACGACGATACCGCCCTTGGTGATCCACTGGACGCCAAGGACCCGGAATAGGCAAAATGGAGGCGGCGAGGCAAGAGGAACACGATGGTGCGATCATGGCCGCTCAAGGGCGGCTCGAACAGGCGGCGCTACGCCGAGTTTTCTCCGGCGAAGCTAAGAAATGGGCGAGAGGGCGCAAGAATGGTCGCGAGAAGGAATGGACGACCCTATGAGGTAGATGGACTTGAGCGATCCTCGAGGCGAACACGCGCCCTGGCGTGGCGGCGACGAAGCCGCGTGGCACGCATGCGCGATCGCCCGCCGAGCTCCGGGAGGCGTGAGTCGGCGAGGAAGAACTCGGATGTGGGACCCATATGTCGGCGGCGACGGCGGTGCGAACCGTGGTTTGATTTGATCACAACGCACCGACCGCTGGATCTAAAACGACGGCCCGAGATCGATGTATGCATTCGGACGGGTCGGTTCGCGCGCGCGACGTGGATCGCTCGATTTGCATCGGACGGTCACGATCGATTGACTCGAGCGGTACGCTTAGTTGACGCGACCGAGCCAAGTGGTGCGAGTCGGACTCGAGCACGAGTTGGGTTCGGCCCGAGGAAATGATGTTTTCGATTTGGGGTTTTAAAAAGGCTGAGAGAGTTTGGAGAATTTTTAGAGGTAGCTCCTGAGCTCCAAAAATTTCGAAATTTTTATGGTAGCTACTAGGGACAGAGCACAACCTTGTGAAATTTTTCCAGGAGTTTTCATGCACTAGATTTTTCCCAACAAAATTCACAAGCTGCTGTCCAGAGGTTTGACCAGATTTCTAAACTGGTTTGACTTGGGCATTTGAAATAGCAAACAAAATCTAAAAATTGTGAAATAATTCAGGGGTAGATAGGATGATCAAGATGATAGGAAAATAATTTCAGAGGATGATCACAAGTTTGAAAGCTAAGAATTTCTTGACAACAATTTCCAATCACAAGAATTAACTCCTTAGAAAATTGAAATTGCTAGGAAAATTTGGAAAACTTCAAATGATTTGAAGAGGCAACAAAAGTTTTTATTCCTCCTCAAAATTTTACATTGGAAATACAAACCCTAAGTTAGGGCTGTTACAACCGCGACCACTCCTGGTTCTCCTTCAATCCCGGGTAGTACTTTCGGCCCAAAACCCGATCCCATTAGACCTCTTCGGTTTTCGTTTTTAGCGCATTGGTCCCCGTGGTTATCTCCGGTTAGCCGGTTGGTGGTGCTTTCGGTGTAGCTTTTGGCACCCTTAGGTTCTCCGCCCTATTTGGAGCTCATTCGTGCCTTTGGTTTCCGCCGACGAGGTCCACATCGCCGCAAGCAAGTGTGCTGCACGCCGGGTTTTGTCGGCTCAAACCTCCCATTTAAATCATCTTCTTAGGACCACTTTAATGCTCAAATCATTGCTCATCATTGGTGCATTAATTGTGTCCTAATTTGTGCCGTGGAGTCATCATCCGCAGGCGGGGCCTTAGTCATTAAGTGTTCCGTTAGATTCATTTATGGTCAATCATTAGATGCATTAAGTGTCTTAGCCACCGTCTGGAGATCTGCACCATTAAAACCACTCTAGGACCTCCTGCTAATCTTAGCCGCCCCGACCTCTCCAAGTTCAGATCTGGGCCTTAGGATCTTTTCCAAAAATCCAAGTCTCTGGACCTCCCACCATATAGAATCTCGCCGTTAAAGACCTCCGTAGGTTAAATCCCACCGCTAGGATCACCCTCCTCCTTGGGGTCCTCTTTGCAAAGACCTCCTTCAGTCCTCTCAGGCGAAGAGGTCACCCCGTGCTTTTGTCAAACCGCCCTCCTGACCTCCTTGGGGTCCTCTTTGCAAAAGTCCTTCCTTAGTCGCTTTCTAAAACCACCTCGAGCCACCCCACCAAGGTCCTCTTTGCAAAGGACCACCCCGGTCTTTGTAAAGAAAACCTTCAAAACCACCCCCAGTCCTCTTTACAAAGACCACCCTTGGTCTCTTTGTAAAGAGAACCTCGAGACCTCCTCGTCTTTGGTCTTAACCATGAGGACCTCCCCGCCTAGATCCTGGACCACTCAGACCTCTCCCATGGAGATCCGAGCCATCCAGATCTCTCTCTCAGATAGCTTCGTGTTGGAGGACCTCCCGAGGACATCTCGACCGTTAGGACCTCCTCGGTGAGATCCTAGCCGCCAAGACCTCCCATTTATTAAGCTCACCGCTTAGGTCCTCTCCTCCGATCGGATCTAGACCGTTAAGACCTCCTCGGAAATCTTAACCGCCCGCATCTTCCTTAGCGAGTTAGCCGAGGACCTCCTCGTGAGCTCGGGGCCGCCAGATCCGGATCTCGACGCCCACGACCTCCCTAGTGCGCGAGGACCTCCTTCGCGGTGCTTGTGCATCCAGTGGTCGAGCCGTTGATTCAATATCAACGGCTAAGACCTCTCTAGGCGCGCAAGGTCTTTGCGCCGTGAGCTCATGCGGGTTTTAGATCGAGATCGTGAGCCGTGCGATCTTTGATCAACGCCCACGACCTCCCGCTTTTATGGGTTTCCAGATTTAGTCCGAGAAGCTTTTATTTGCACATATTAATTGTTTTAAACTTCAAAATTGCATAACTTTTTCTCTGCAGCTCCAAATTTAACAAACTAAAGTTCTATAAATGCATCATTAAAGTACTTTAGCTTAGTATAGGTTTTGCAGTAGTCTTTAATACTGAAATTAATCATGTCTTAGATTTAAAACTTAGAAAATCATAACTAAATCATTTTAACTCCAAATGACACAAATTTTATATGGGTTACCACTAATCGCAATCATAATATGCAAACATCAACACCACTAGGTCATCTCAACATCACTTTCATATGGCAACAATGAACATTACACCCTCAATCATAGCATGCAACAAGAATTTACTTAACCCGAATACTTGCCTCAACTGCAGGCGAGAACGCGGACGCGAAGTGGGTGCTGCCCTTGGGATCTCGCTACACTGGACAAGAAGATAACCCCAAACTAAGACTAGCATCCTGGACCAAAATCATACTTAACATTACAATCGAAATCGCTAACTTCTTATCATTTCTAACTTTTCTAATTTCTAGCGATCGGTCACTGCAGACAGCAGACTTCAAAAATTCATAACTTTCTGCTCAGGAGTCCAAATAGGATGATCTTGGACATTTTGGAAAGGTAATTAAAATGTCTAAATAAACTTAGTTGGGGAGACCCTCTGATTCGGCCATCTACCAGTCCTACCAATCTATTTAATCAGAGCAAACATTTCACGTCGGGTTTCTGGACAGCGACAAAGAAACTAACATAACTTTCTCTACGTTCGTCCGAATTTAGTGATCTTTAGCTTTCCTGAAAGCTAAGAGGATTAGCCTATTTTTTCGTTATTGTGAGACCCTCTGGAAACCCCTCTAAATATGGGCTTCTATCAGGTTAACCAACACTAGCAATTCTGCTTCTCTCCAGAAACACAGAAATACTAAGAAATTCATAACTTTGGATACCGAAGTCGGAATGACTTGATTCTTGTCGGCAATGAAAGGTAACTACGATATCTACAACGTTCTAGGAGACACCCAGACCCAAATCTGCCTCTAACCTAATCAAAAACAACAATCTTCTCTGCTGCAGAAAACCGACGAACTGACAACCGAAAATGAACAACTAGAAAACGACCCGAAAACAAAGAATCACGGGTTACCCTTGCCGAAACGATGAAGGCACGCTGCACGGATGAAGATCACCACGTGTTCCCGGTTGTGGATCCTTCTTCCCTCTCCCCTTCTTCTCTTCCTTCTTCCCTTCTCTTCTTTGGCCGGCTGCAAAGGTGCCCTTTCTTCTTCTCTTGGCCGGCAACAATGGAGGGGATCTTGGGGGAGAGATTGAGGGGCGCAAGGGGGAAGCAACCAGGGGGGAAGGAGGCGTGGGGGAGGGGAGAGGAGAGGTGGCGGCCAGGATTTGGGGAAGTGGGGGGCGTGGGAGAGGGGGAGGGGAAAGGGGGCTGGTTCGGCTAGGGTTAGGGGAGAGGCTTCCCCTTCTTTGGCCGGCCACCACCAGCCCACTTGGGCCAAGCCCAAGCCCAGGTTGAGGACTAACAGCGATTAACCCCCTCTCTAAGAGTCTAACTGAGAAAACTTCCTAAAGGTCCCTCCCGAAATTCTATTTGATCCTCCCCCGATTAATCGATCTCTCCCGAATAAAATTAATCTCCCTCGATTCAATTCTTATCTCACTTTCGGGATATTACAGATTCAGTCTCGGATGTCTCCTAAGAAGTTGTAGAGGACGTCAATAGCTTTCAATGAAGTGCTAGAACGTAATTTTTGGACCTCTGTATGCAAAAGTTATGAATTTAATGGTGCGGCTGTTCTGCAACCCTGTCAGTTTCTGGATAGGTTTAGTAATCTGACCTTTGCAATCAGTTAAAGAGAGAATTAGAGGATCTCAGTATAACGAAAGATGTAGATAATTGTCGTAGCTTTCAGGGAAGGACAAGAACGCGAAATTTGGATGAACGAGCTGAAAGTTATGATAGTTTTAGTGCTCTGTCCAGAAAGTCTGACGTGAAATCGATGTTTTGTTAATCAACTTAAACGTGATTTTAGATGGCCGAATTAGGGAGGCTCAACAACTAGGTTTAGTTGGGAAATTTGATTACCTTTCAATGAAGTCCAAGAAAACCTAGTTTGGACCACTGTACGGAAAGATATGAATTTTAGAACTTGACTATTCACAGAGGGCAGTTCAGTAATTAGGAAAGTGGGGTCGGATCGCGCTGCAACCGCTACTTGATGTGTTCGCTATATAATTCATGTTTTTCGTTGTTGTGGTCTTAGTTTATATTCTTAATATATTAGGTGGGGATTGGTACGGAGGCAGCACCTTCTTCACGCCTCCATTCTCACGCGTTAAGGCAAGTGCATTGTTTGATCCGTGGTTGTGATTGATTGGTCATGTTTGTGTTCTTTTCGATATGTGATAGCATAGTGAGATTGTTGGCATGATGTTGGTTTAAGATTAGTGGATGCTCCAAATATGTTTATGCTCTATTGTCGTATGATGTTATCGTCTTGTGGTAATTTGATGATGATTAAATGATGAGCATGTGCATATTGAGATCATGTTGAGGCTTGGTCACGTGGTGACCAAGTATATTTACCTTTGAGATCCCGCCATGAATGTGATGGGCCGAGATCTCCACACTCGTGGAGTGTGGGTTGAGGTCCCCATTACTTGCGGAGTAATGGGCATTGGTCCCCGTGCTTGCGAGCATGTGTATGGGTATGCGCGACGGTTGCATACTTTGCATTACCGCAAAATGCAAAAGAGATAAAGAGAAAGGATCCTTGAGCATTGCATTTGCATGTGAGATGTTCTATTGTTGCATTTCTATCTTTGGATGCTGATGTTATAATTGTTAATATATACTTGCTGAGTCTGTGGGCTCACTCTTGCTTTTATTGTTGTTTTAGGTACTGATCCAAGAACGACATGCATGGGGGAAATAGATTGATAGTCACACACTCACATCATGAACCAAATAAAGATGAATAAACTTCGATCGTGTTTCCTATTATAGGCGAGTTGCTCAAAGATTTATTATGTTTTATCTCATGCAGTGGGTTAAGTGTAATAATGATGAGTAGTGGAACTTTATACTTCTCTAGTTATGTTAGACACTTAGCATGATTTGATTATCTATTGAGGATTAGAGTTGATGGCTTGATTATTTGTGATTAACTTGTCTGTTGGAATCCCCCGTGTAATTGATTTTACAGGGGAGGTTCTGCCGAAATTTATTAAAATTGCCTTGGTTAGAGTTATTTGAGGTTAGTTCAGTAGCATTCCGGGCTCATGTCGGGCTGGGGTGTTACAAACGCTAATGATTAGACTTAGGACAAAATAAATGCTAATCATTAGGCTACAGGGTTTGTCCGAGTAAGGCATGACAAAAACCTGAGTGCGAAGAAAAGCTCATCGTCGGCGATGTGGACCACGTCGGCATGAACCAAGGTCAGGGATGGGTTCTCAATAGCAAGGTGATCCTAGAGGTACCAAAGGCCGGTGCTAAAAAGCTTTCTACCGGTGGCTAGCCGGAGATGGCCGCCGGCAATAAACACGGCAAAACGCAACTAAAGTAGCCCCGCATAGTTTAGCAGAGAAAAGTTCAAACACTACGCGACTAAACAGGGGTTACCTGAGGACGGTGAAGTCAAGAAGATAGTTGGAGGAGCTCTGGTGACCAAATGCTTGCCAGAGATGAGGAAGGAGGCAAATCCGGCCTCAAAGAGCAAGTTCCCAATTTGACCACCTCTGTGAAGTCAAAACAAAATGAGTTAGGGAAATGCTCAAGGTGACGAAATAAACAAGTTGACAAAACAAGAATCTCAAGTGAACCACTAGAGCCCTGATGGCCTTGAGGTGCTCCAAGGTCTGGCAATGGTGGCTGATGACTACGGTGGCCCGATCTTCCGATAGGTTCGATTGATTTCGTCGTGAGGACGTTGACGCTTTGAGGCTTTCGACCAGCAGATCGTCACCTCGCAATTCGCTACACCCGCACGACTGTCGTTATGACCACGCTCGCACACGATCGACCTTACCACGAGGGTTATTGTTCCTACAAGCAATCGAACCAACTCACAAGAACAAGAAAGATGCAATCTGTATTGTATTGCGAATATGAATGAAGATCACAAAGTGGGGTTCCTCAAACCGATATACGGCGAAACTGCAGAGTGGCAAAATAATCTAAGAAAAACCCAACCCTAAACTGTGGCGGCTGTTGTATATATATAGGGGGGAACGTGAGGAGGTTGACCTAGGGTTGTGCGGCCATGGGAGAGGCGTACACAACCTAGGCATTGACCCCAACACGCTTACAAAGCCCAATTAGGCCCAAAACGGTGTCGCAGCACCTAATGACTGGTCGTAGAGCTTGAGACACGGTCGTAGGCCGCGTGTCCGGTCGAGACCGCAAACGGTGTCGTAGCACCTAATGACTGGTCGTAGACCTTGAGACCTGGTCGTAGTGCTAGTAGGTCCGACGAAGCGCCGCGAACCGTCGAAGAGCTTGAGACCAGTCGTAGCGCCGCGTGTCCGGTCAGAAGCGCCGCGTGTCCGTCGATAGCTTGTAGACCTAGTCGTAGATCCTCCCCATTATTCCTAAGTAACAAAAGATCACAATTATTAGGTAGTATACCATTCTGCATAGATAAATTATTAGCACCTAGAAACGAGCTCACTTCATAATTTAAGTGACGTGCATGAGCTCTTGTCATAGGACCTTGTAGTTTAGCAACTGGATCTGGAGGATTTTGTGTAGTGCGTGTATCAGAAGGAGTGATGTCCTCATCAGTGGCTAGGAGGTCCCCTGGTGTTGTGAGTATAAGAACACAGAGAGGAGCTCGGGTGGGCACAATGGTGTCTAAAAGGAGCTAAGGAGGAGCTCAAGGAACCTAAATAGCTGAGAGAGCAAAGAGGAAGCATGTGCAACCCGAGTCAAAAAGGTCTCTGCCATGGAAGTACATGAAATGACAGGGCAGGTGGAAAAGAGACTTTGGGGGAAAAAGGTGCTGATATGTAATAAAAGTTGGCAGCAAAGAGTTGTTGACAAAGGCATGAAATGACAAGGCACTGCTCCAAACTGCCCTAGCTCTGGCACACACGCATGCGCGTGAAAACAATGATGACCAGTCCGAGAGGTCCCACCAGTCAGTGAGGGAACCCGAGGAGGACTAGTCAAAAGAACACAACGGTTGGGGGAGACTTAGATTTGAGTTGGGGAGGTCTTTGCGGTTGGATTTGAAATGAAGGGCCCCGATTTGAAGAGATGCTCGGAGGTCCTAACGTGCAAGAAGATCTGAGGCACGGATCAATGGATGGACAGCCCACGATCACTTAGGTGCCAACAGAGGTGGTCGAGGAGGTCTGAAGAGGTCTTTTGAGGATGACCTAGGGTGGTCTGAGGGGGTTGTCTTTGCAAAAAGTCCCAAGGTGGTCCGTGCGAGTGGGAGGTCTTTGAGGAGCTCCCGAAGATCTTCAGCGGTAGACTGGAGATCTAACGGCTGAAGCTGATCGCACTCCAAGGATTGAACCCGAGGTGGTCTAGTCATTTTGGTTGGACCAAGTCCAGAGGCCGAGCCCGAGTCTGACTCGAGCTTGACCCAAGAGGTGGACTTAGGGTTTGAATTAAGTTGAATATTTTGAAGAATTTTTAGAGGTAACAGACTAACTCCACAATTTCTGAAATTTTTTTAGGAGCTTGCTGACTTTGAGATGGACCTTGTGTAAAATTTCCAGAGGTATTTATGGAGAGCATTTTTCTCTAAATTTTTGCAAGGTGCTGAGCTAGGGTTTGACCAAAGGTCAAAATTGTTTGACTGCCTCTTAGAATATTCAAATAATTTATAAAAATTGTGAAATTTATCAAAGGGGTCACACATCCACCCACTACAAGATGAACACCCCTTTAACAACGCATATATGCGTTGGTAAAATTCCAAATAAGTGTTGGTACGGTCTATACCAACGCATTTACTATGCGTTGCCATTGAGGCCGTTGCGAGAGTCTATTACAATAGATAAACAAGCGTTGGTAATAGATATGAAAAAGCGTTGCGAAGTAGCAACGGATATAGTCAGGTTGTAACTACACTTGTATACGTTGGTACTTAGCATGCATGGATAACTTTTACTATTTTGACAATAGATATAATTATACTGTCACAATGCATAGAAGCGTTGATACTTGCCATATAGATGATTTTTGCTATTTTGGTAACGGATATAATTAGTTGCTGCAACAATTATAAGTGTGTAGAAGTCAAAGTAAAAAAACTCATTATCAGTCGTAGCATGGTCCAAAAAAACTCATATATTAAAAACAAATTGTTACATTACATAGAGAACCATCCACATAAGACATGATATAATTATTTTACTTTAATATCATTTCCTAACAGAATGAAATCTAAACGTAATGAAGATCATCTGCTATGTCACCATTCTCCACCTTGCATTGAACATCTCATCCATAGCATCATCCTACATAGCCTGAGGTTGGATGATCAATCTGCACAAGAGAAGTTCTTTGTTCTCATAAGGATAAATAGTGCATTAGGGCATCAAACTGCTGAAAGCGATCCACTGCATTAGCAGCCACTGGGTGGAAGTACTGAATCTGCACTCAAAAAATTACTTGATAAGTTAATGTACTAGAGATTTTGTCAACAAAGTTGCACATTAGTATATATTGTTCAGTCAGCTAATTAAGAGATATGCTCATGATTTAATAAGTCATAATAAAATGCATTTCACAGTCCCGAGGAAATTGAAATAAGATATGAAAATCTTGTAAAGAGTTCCCTGCACATATCATGAAAAATATGAGAGAGAAGACAAAGCCCACCTGTGCACTCTTTATTCTCCCAGCTCTACTAAATCTCTAAATACATATTTCTTTCAAGTTTCAACCCCTTGTGTCTTAGTACCTGAAAAAACTTGCGTTAGTACTGTAACAAAGTATTGTCTACCAATACATAATTTTTGCTACCTTCAGATCAAATTAATTTACAAAAGCAACGTCAAAGCCCCATATGTCAACATATATCATGGAGAACAGGCAGCTGAGCACACCTTCCCAGAGCAAGATGACAAATGTACAAGAACATAACTAATAACTTGAGCATTACTTGGTAGGAAAGATTAATCTTAACAGGGAGCTTATGAGGGTTCTGGGGAGGAGCCAGTAAGTAATTAAATGGACTGGTTGTATACTAGCAAAACAATTAGTTCAATGGGCTTGTATTTGGTAGCGATCACAAATACTGTTAAGTCTTAGTAAGAGCATCCACATTTTTATGCTCACAATTTTTTTTTTAAAAAAAGAGACTTGGGCAGCAAAATTGTGCAACTAGTAACTGTTACTTCTTTCACACCCAAAGCTCAAAAACTAAGTTAGAATCATATGATGTGCCTCCTAACATAAACTCTCAACTTCTGCTATATATATCGCAAATCCTTTTACTGACAAAACAAAGCATAATAAGAACTAGGCATAAATATTGAAAGAAAACAAAAGTATGGAAGTACTTACAACCAAACTTTCCTTCCACTGAGAAATTGTTCTAATTTTGGATGCAACCTCTTCACTAGCAGTTTCCAATGTGTTTTGCTCAAAGCTCTGAAGACTAAGATCAACCTCATATGCTTCGAAGTACCGATAACGCTAACAGAATTGGCAGAAAAGCAGAAATTCCTCAGCTAATTAGCTTCTAGCATGTTTCCTTATGATGAAAAGTTGGACTCTCAGGCATACATCAAGTAGATCGTGGCAATAATTTAAATTGAACTCACAAAGGCATCTTCTAATCATCTATTAATTCAGATTCCATTAGACTACAACAATTAGAAGAATTGGGTAAATTTGACGAATAACAGTTGGACCACATGCAACACACACAAAATCCAAAGGGGAGGCCATCTATAGAGACCAAAACATCAAAATTATACATTGTTTAAGTTTTAACAAAATGGATATTGTCTTAAAATTTACATACTAAATGTGAAGATGTCCACTGTGAAGCATGATAAAAACACCTGTATGTGGTAAGAGAAGTCTTCTACAGACTGACACATTGGGGGCGAACTTCCTTTTTATCACTTCTTTTAACAGCACCATAAAACACACTGATTAATCTTTTACTCAGTCTTATTATTTAAATATGCAGACTATTTCTACATGTACAAACTTGTAAACATCTATACATTAATAATATAAAGGAACTTCTTCTGCATGCATGGAAAAATGCTGCAATAGCTAGGATTTACCACTTTGAATTCTAACTGTTATATTTATACCTTCGATGTTTGAAAAATGTGCATGGCAATTGAAATATTAAGTAGCAAGTAAGTAACTAGATGAGAAATTAATCAAATGACAATTGGATATTGTAGAGTTATAGTTCCGTTTAAGCATGCCCTAAGAACCTCATGTACTCAAATGATGAGAAAAACTCAGGAATACAGAACATTTACCTGGAGGTAGAAAACGACAAGCTGACTATCGCATGGCTCCGTGGGCATTTCACGACCACAACCAAAGAGAGACTTGTTAAGATGTTTCTCTTCCTCAGAATCCCAAGGAAGATCAATCATTTTATCAACAATGTTCCTCACAATGCAGATATTACGAAACTCAGTCGTCATCACCTCAACATGATACATCCAAGAGCTTCTGTGAGCATCTTCAGCATGTGCCATATCTGCTAATCCTTGCTCTTTTACCCTAGGGCAGTAGCTCCTACGGTACATAAATGCTTCTGTTAAATGGCCATATTCAATTTTGTTAAATGGCTAAATTTTGGCTCTAAAGCTCCTTGTACCATATCATCTTCCATAAATCTTCCTAACACAAGACAAAAATTATAAGAAACGAAGTGAGCTTGTAATTTGCAGAAGCAAACCTCTGATTGCTGAGACAAACACAAAAGGTCCAGGAACAAATTTGTAATTGTTGAACCAAAGATACCGATGCCCAAAGATGCCAACGAATGCGTGAATCAATTGCCCGATGTAGTCCGATGCCCTGTACGTATGCCAGGCAGAATCAATTCCTAAAGCTTGTCCTGCAACACCAGATTCGATCTTTAGCACAAATCAATGGGTTTCTTTGATCGAAAGCTCGTTGAGTAGCTTGGTGTTTCACAGTAACACACACCAATATTCCCAAAGCAATAACAAAAAACCAAAACTCGTATCTACAAAGAGCAAGATCTGCCCAAATCCGTCTCACCCACGCTTCTTGTAGACCTTATAAACCTCATCCTTCTTCTAACCTACAGGGTGTATTCCCATCTGCACCCAAGTTCAGCAAATAAATGGTCAATTTAGTTAAACAAGAATAGAGAAAAGTGGAAACCCTAGAAATCGAATTCATGTATTTAGATCTAGCATAGGGTGTAGATTCGCAGTTACCTTCGACCTCCCGGTGCTTGCGCTGCTTGCGGATCATGGGGGTGGAGAACTGGAGATTGGGGGATCGATCGGGAAGGTTGGTGACAAGATGGGATGGGGAGGGGTTCGAGGAGGAGGGAAGGAAAGGGGGGCGGTCGTGCTTGCGTCCCCTCCCCACAGCCGCCACTGTGGTCGCAGCCGTGGACGTCGCGAGAGTCGGCGATCGACATGCAAGAACTGGACGCCGACGACGCCTTCGACCCGAACTGAGCATCATCGTCCTCTTCTGTGTCCAGGCGGCGGCGGAGGTGATCGGGGGAGTTGGGAGTTTGGGGTGGGATCGGGCGGGGGATTTGGTGATTTTTGGTTTGCATTCGTAGGTGGAGGAGAGGATGGAAGAGGAGGGGAGGGAAGGAGGCATGGTTCCCCGCGGCGACGGCGGTGGCGCGGGCGAAGGGGAAGAGGTGGGCGACGCGGGCGGGGCGATGTGGGCGAGGCGACGATTGGAGGGGAGGAGGCGAGCGGAAGTTTCTGGAATTTTTTTTTTATTTAATCTTTTTTAGTAATATTTTAAAGTTAATCCCTCGCGCACTTTATTTCCAAATCTGACTCCTTTGGTCACGCCACCCCCCGTGGCGTGGCCAAAGCGTACTGTCACGCCACCATACGCGGCGTGACCAAACATGCCACGCAAGCCCTCGGCCGCGCGCCGTGCCAGCGTGGAGGGCTTGCGTGGCAGACGTCACGCCAGTAGCTATGGCGTGACAAGGGCGACTAGTCATGCCAGTATATGTGGCGTGACAGTGGCACAAAAGTAAATACCTATATGAACCGATAATTTTTTTTGTGGAAGTATGGACATATGGTAGACAGTACCGCTGAGGAAACATGCGTAGAAATATTAAGATTGTTTCGTGTCACTTATAAGATTGATTTGGATAAAAAATCAAAATCAAAATCCTTCACATGTGATAGGACTACATCATAATCGATTTGTGTTTTCAGGTGGGCTGATGCTTATGACCTGCTGGAAGAAATGAAAACAAATCGTGCTAGTAGTACACATCAAGTGATTGCTTACATGATTAAAGGGGAGTACGATGATAGCTCCAACTGGCAAATGGTTGAATATGTCCTTGACAATAGTAACTTGGAAGGCTGTGACTATAGTTTACGATTCTCTAATGCTGTCCTTGATGTGCATTGGTGGTTGAGCCAGAAGGCTCGAGCTGCAAGGATTCTGGATCATGAAGTAAAATATGGTCTCTTCCCTGAAATATTTCGTGACACCAAGCTGGTCTAGTATGTGGATGTACATAGGTAATGTTATTGATCATTTGCACAACTAATCCAATTCTCTATTTGTGAGGCTGTGCTTAACTTGTTTGCATTTCAGGATGTCAGTAGGTGGAGCACTGGTGGCTGTGTCAGTATGGCTCCATAAACTTTATGACAAACTAAAAGTAATATCAGCCCACCTGAAACACTTGTTGTCCAAACTATTGGAGTGTCAACTCGATAAAGTCGTGTGAACGTATATACACAGGCAGTCGATGAAGTACTTTATGAAGCTTATAGAGAATATATATGAAGGGGTTGAGAACGCTCGTTGTGATTATGAAGATGCCCTAAAACATGGAGGATTCGATATCGGTGCGAATGGTTTTTTTCTGGGATTCTTGCAATATTACAATAGGCATACTTGCAATATTACACGCAACGAATGCTTTGATGGCTTAGTGGAGATACGGAACCAGAACTACATTAGAGTCTGCGGACAGAAGCATGTTACACGTAGTGACATGGCATGATGGTTCGGCTAATTGCTTTAGTCATCCTCGCTACTACTACGGTACATTGCAACACAAGCATCCGAACCATATAACTATACATGCCTTTAGGGGATAGTGAAAAACATGCGGGGTAGGACGGGGGACTATTACGTAATGACCTAACCTACTGCGTGGTCCGGGGCCATTTTCCCTTCCTTGCTAGCACGGCGTTGAACTCCTGGCCGGCGTTCCCCTTCCCCTTGTCGCGGACCGCCCACGTCGGGCCGGTATGTCGAAGTCGCCCATGTCCCGTGATTCCATGATGTAAGTGCACCGTATAGTGAAAATCGTAAGAAGGATGTTAATTCTTCATAACTCACGCCGTCGTTACGGACAGGCCCGAGCGATCGGATACGTTGTGGCGCCGTGCTCACCGCATGAGCCTTTCCCTTGCCCTTGTGGCGGACCGCCCACGTTGGTGGTATGTCAAGTCGCCCATGTCCCGTGATTCCATGATGTAAGTGCACCGATAGTGAAAATCGTAAGAAGAATGTTAATTCTTCATAACTCACGCCGCCGATACGGATTAGGCCCGCGATCGGATACGCTGCATGGCGGGGCTCACCGCATGAGCCTTTCCTTGCCCTTGTCGCGGATCGCCCACGCCGGGCGGTATGTCAAGTCGCCCATGTCCTGCAATTCTATGATGTAAGTACACCGCATGCTGAAAACGTAATAAGGATGTAAATTCTTCATAACTCACATCGCCGATATGGATTACGCCCGCGACTCATCGCGCTCCTTCGGTGCCTCCTCAACAGGTCCCAGACGTAAGGTTTCCACCGCGAAGTTCTCGGCCGCACGGAGTAGTTCAAGATGTACTCGCCGATGAATGCCTGTCATACATCTCGGGCCATCGATCCATCGGAAGAAGTGGCGGCGCATCTCGGCCGCCATCACGTGGGGATGAAGTTAAAATTGAAGGAATTCGTTGATGAAAAATCGATGCGCCGAAAGAAACGCTTACGAGGTGGTGCCCGCGACGTGTAGTATGCCCGGGCGGCAGTGGCTGGGTGTGTGGATTGAATGATTTCTGCTAGTTCGCCGCACACACACTGCGGTATCGGAGAACGTGGTGGTACTGGAGCATCTTTCATTGAAAAATCTGGGTATTGTAGCTGTTTGCTCTTCTGCTTAAGCCACTTTTGCTTCTGCAACATCCTCGCATAGAAGTTTGCCGAAGAGTCCATAGCTGGGTATCTATTGTGTAGTGTTGGGTTTGGTTCAACCCCCTTTTATAAGCTCCATGGTTGGCATGGTGTCATGTCCATTTGAAAAGCTGGTGAGACGGTCAGGGTTGTCAAGTCGATCTGAAAAGCAGCCCCGTGTGGTCTTGTCACTGCGTAAAGCTGTCTCGTTTGGTCTTATCACTGCGCAAAGCTGCCCCGTGTGGTCTTGTCACTACGCAAAGCTATCTCCTTTGGTCTTGTCACTGGGCAAAGCTGCCCCGTTTGATCTTGTCACTACGCTAAGCTGTCCCGTGTGGTCATGTCACTACGCAGTCGCTCCTTGGTGTTATCATCGCGAAAGTCGCCCCGTTTGGTCTTATCAGCATGCGTAGCTGCTAGCTAACACATTACCTGCTTCATAAGCCTCCCCCCGCGGCTATAAAATGCATGCCCCACGCTCCAAAAGTAGGACCACGAGATACCATGGCAGACGAAGTAATGGGACCATTCCAACTGGGGTCGCCGAAACAAGACCTTCCCCTCCAAAGGAGGGAGGACTTCGGACCTAACTACCGGCTAATGCCGAACAAGCGTGCTGAACCGATATGTTCGAAATGCGACACAGGAGGATTGTCGTGCAGTCTTAGATGGCCATTTCGACGGCGACGACGCTTCTTCCGATGCCCACACTGGGTAAAATTTGTAAGTTGTTTGCTTTATGTTACTGCTAATAGAGCCTTAATGTTAACCCTCCCTTCTTTCCAGCAGATGGTAAAATGTGACTTTGTCCGCTGGATCGATCGTCCTCATGAACGACATGTTGCGGTGTACGTGCATACATTGTGGAACCGAATCTTTGAGTTGGAGGCGCGGATTGACGATCTCAATGAGCAAAACGAAGACCTACGCCAACAGATGCAGCGCGAGAGGGGCAACGAGGAGGTCGTGAACATAGGAAGTTCCTATGACCCCACATGCTGCTGCGCAAACCCTAGCTGCATATGTGCGTGCCACTACAACGACGGCCAGCCACGTCCGAGGCGCCCCCCTATACAACACTCTATGTGGGTAGCGCGGGGCACCTTCCACCATTAGGCACGACGGGAGAAACCTGTATGTCGGTAATTTCCCCTTATGTACGCAATTATTTTCAATCTCCTAAAGCATGTAACTGGATGGTGGACGCGTCATTGCTGGACTGTTTCATTGGTGTGTCGTGTGCATTAAGCTGTAGGCGTTGATATGCATTGATGAACCATACATTGTATGAACGAGTCAGGGTTGTCAAGTCGATCTGAGAAGCTAAACCCACCGTAAAGCTAAACCCTGAGACGTGAAACTTAAAAACCTAAACCCTGAGACCTGAAACCTAAAAACCTAACCTAAACCCTCAAACCTGCAACATGAAAACCCTCAAGGCAAACACCTGAAATCAAAAAACCTAAACCCTAATCCCAATTCCCCTAATTCCGCTAGAAAGCCAAACCCAAGTATTGTCACGCCATTACTACAGGCGTGACCGGACTGTTCTGCCACGCCAACCTTCTGAACAATCCAGAGGCCATGCGGGGAGAAGCGCCTCGTTCTGGGGCTAAGTCCGGTCACGCCATTCCTACCGGCGTGACAGGACTGTGTTGTCACGCCATTCCTCCTGGCGTGGCACTATTGTTGTCACGCCAACCTTCTGAACAATCCAGAGGCGATGCGGGGAGAAGCGCCTCGTTCTGGGGCTAAGTCCGGTCACGCCATTCGTACCGGTGTGACAGGACCGTTCTGCCACGCCAGGAGGAATGGCGTGGCACTATTGTTGTCACGCCAACCTTCTGAACAATCCAGAGGCGATGCGGGGAGAAGTGCCTCGTTCTGGGGCTAAGTCCGGTCACGCCATTCCTACCGGCGTGATAGGAGCGTGCTGTCACGCCATTCCTCCTGGCGTGGCAATACCAACTGATGGTAAAAATAGACTGTTCAAACTCATGGCATTCAAACATTCAAACATTCGAACAACCATGTCATATTTTTTTCTTAACAGCTGTAAATCATGAACCATCAGCTTTTACTATATAATAGATAGATTCATTCGAACAAATAAAAGGGGTAAACCCATACTCTGACGGATGAACTGAACATTTTGTTCTCAATTTAGTTCACGGATGACGTTTTCAATTTAGTTCTCAACCAATGACTTTAGATAAGAAACATTAGATACGAAACAAGGGTACAGCCCAACTCAAAAACGCATCAAACTGTATTGGAACCACATCCAGAACATGTTGTTAAAAACTTGAAATATGAAACCATTACATCACTTGCGCTTTCGGCGCGCATCCGACCCCGGTGTGAACCTCACTGGTGGGTGTTGGCCTCGTGTGCCCTCGACAACGTTTGCCGAACTAATGTCCGCGCGGTCACGCCGTTTACGGCGTCGTGGCATGGCCTGAGTCGGCTGCGTAGGGGACGGTGCACCATCTAGATTTGCGAGGTCCATCTCGCCGGCAACGAGCATCGACGCCTCCTCGTCCGCTCCGCCGCCGCACCACCCTCCACCTCGCGCCGCCGCCGCCTCGCTCGCACCACCCTCCTCGTCCTCGCCGCCTCATCGCCGCCCTCCGGTCGGCCGAGGCGATGCGGTCGCTCCCGATGTTGTAGCACGCGAGGAGCCACTCCGAGCCGGGGCAGGCTGCACGACTTCTCCCACCGCCGCCGCGCAATTCATTTTTGCGGCCAATCGCCGGCATCGACGGTGAACCATCTACAAGGTTTACCGACATAATAATATCGTTAGCAAAGTACAAAACACAGCAAGCCGAGCTACAAAAAACTGTTCTTATCTCCATGTTACCTCCGCAAAGTCCCTCAAGCGCTGGAAGCTCCCCTCTAAACCCTCGGGTAGCTTGAGGGCCTCGCCGGCCTCGTTGCATATGCGTGTGAGCTGTGTTCCCTACGAAATGGCCATACAAAGTAAATTACTCGTAATGTTGCTAAACTCTAGAATAAATGCGGATTGTGTAGCATGCACATGGAAATTATCATATATGAAAAATGCCATCTTAGTTCACGAGGCACTCATGTAACAGGCGTTGATGGGGGCCCTCTCTGGCTGCGTGCCCGTCCGTGTGAACTCGTCATAGTCGTCCACGAGGCACTCCTCGGAAGAGTCCCCCTCTGCTATGTCCACATCAGTCATGGCCGGTCGCAGCCGGAGGCGCGCGACGCCGTGGAGCCACCGGAGGTATCTAACAAACCGAAGCCGATGGATCGCGCGCGGCGCCCCGCCCGATTCTCCGGCCGCCCCATCGCGACAAGTAGACTTGGTGATAGGCGGCCCAGTCGGTGTGGCGATACCTCCGCCTTCGGTTCATCCTGCCACATCCACAATGTAATAGTTAGTATTTAAAACATTACGCAAGCGGCAAAGGAATGATGGTAGGTACCCTTACCCGTGAAGATTCAAATTGGTCGAGAACACCATTGGCGGGGCGGCCTGTAGCTTCCCAAACTGCCTCATCACCCGATGGGGCAAGTGGTACTCCATCGCATGGAAGAAGACAAGCGGTGAGAGTGTCATCCACAAGGTGTTGTCCCGCTTGCACATCTGGTTTAGGTCAATTTCGTCAACCTCGCCGCGCGTGTATGGCAACCACGTGACCTGCACAACATGTACAAAACTTTAACGCTAAAATCATAGTTCGAATAGCTACTATGTATGTACCTGGTCTTGCGTGATGACGTCGAACTCGTTTGTATACGCGATGTACCGCGACCTCGGACGCCCAGTAGGTGCAACGATGGAGCTCCAACGGTATGCTACCGTCGGTCCAGACGCAGGGTCTTGAAAGGGCCATGGCTGCAAGGACATACATTTCAGTTACATTTATGGTGGAAGGCGACTGCTACGACAAATGGAATGAGTACTTACCTGTACGGGAGCACGAGTGGGCCGACCTACAGGGAAACACTCCCACATCCATAACTGTAGAAGGTATGTGCATCCGCCCAAGTTGCCGTCCGCCCTCCTAGATCGGCACGCGTCGCACAAATGCCGATCTGTACACGCCGATGTTGCGGAACCCCAATCAGAGGTCCTCGCCGCCGCAAAATCGCCAAAATCGGCAAGTAAATCCAGAGACGGTGTTCCTCGCATCGTCCGGAAAAGGAAGGAGCCGAGCGATGCCAAATCCATGCCCGCGCGGCGGCGCACCATGTCATCATTCGCGTCGGCGGGCACACGCTGAAGTGCGCGCGCAGCCGTGATGAAAGCACCGCGATGGCCGTTGTCCTCGTGTCGGCAGCGGGTCCTCCGGCCGAACTCCAAGCCACTCTCCCACCCGATCTCGCCAACCCACGCTGTTGATGTCCTCGACACCGCCACCCCGCCTATAGGAGGCCGAGCAACATGGCGACGCCTTGCGCCGTGATGGTCATCTCGCCGGACGGTAGGTGGAAGGTGTGGGTCTCCGGCGCCAACAATCGACCAAAGGCGCGTAAGTGTAGCACCATCCATACGGGGAGCCCGCTCATCACCGCCCGCCAAAGCTAGCGCATCGGCCCGCGACATGTGGCTCGCATCGCCGCCCCAACGAGAGGGGTGGACGCGAGGCGGCGGCCGGAGTACCTGCATGAGAGATGCAAACGAATGAGTAAAACAAGAACATGGTAAACAAATTGGAAGCATGACGAATAGTCGAGACTCGCCTCACCACACCCTCTACCGTGAGATGCGCACGTGGTCGCCATCATATTCCGTGAGGAGCAAGGCGTACTGTGCATGCTGCGGCATCCTGCATTGCAAGATAGGATTTTTGTAAGGTAACGTGAGGTACAAAACATTGTCGAAAATGAAAATGAGCGACCTGTACCAATAAAAAACGATAATTTTCGCATAACAACAATACTTATTACCTCAAGGGGGCGGCACACGCGTGCCGCGCCACCTTACTCTACGCGGCTGCGAATCCGCGGTCGCGTGCTTTGCCCTGGTGTGTCCGTGCTGGTGACACTCCGAGCACCTGTTGCTTACAGTAGCGTTGTCAAAGTCCCCAAGACAGTACATGTCCTTACCGCCTTGCTATGAGAGGTCCATGTCATTACGAAGCCTCTTCCTCTTCCTTCGACCGCGTCGTACACTCATCAGTTTTTTGTCCAGAATGTATTCCTCCCCCCACGTAAGGTGGCCAATGCGACGGGTCAAGGTAAGGTTCGAATCTTTTCTCCCAAGTCCTCAACGTCGCTTCCTTTGAGAATTCTTCCACAATGAACGTGTCAGAAAGGTAACTTATGGCACGCACACGACAGGCGGTGACGACGTGACAGCATGGGACATGTAACAAGGTCGGGACCATGCAAGTGCGCCTCCCGCCGTTCACTCTATGGTTTCGGCCACCATAACGCCGCCTCTTATCGATGTACTCGACAGCCCGACGGCGTATATGTGCAAGTGGGATCATATTCTTCCACTTCTTGATTGCATGACTCGCCGGCGATAGCAAGGTGCTTGGCATTACCGCCGACCAACGGTGGTCGGCGTTGTACGATCCTCGCACGAGTCCACCGGTCCACAAAGTATGAGTTGGTCTTCCAAATGAGTACTCCAAGATAGCCGAACCGCATATCACGGATGCCCTTAATAACGTTGTTGAACAATTCGAGATGTTCGTTGTCATCATGCCATACCGATACCACCTTCATCGATGCCCGTGCCCATTTCGCCTTGTGCCGCAAGATCTCGCCCAACCACTTATTACCCTTTCGCTGGTCACCCCTAAGCTCCGCCAACTTGACCTCAAGTCCTCTTCTCTAAACATCCGCACAACAGCTTGAACTTTTTGTGAGATCTTCCCTACCGCATTGCTTATAGAAATTTCCAGCTAAGTAATGCATGCACCACCTATGCATCACATCCGGTGTCCGTCTAGTCCGCTTCTAACGGCGCTCATAATCCAACGGTGCTCGCCCGAGACGATGCAAACAACCCGCCCGTGCCCAACGAGGCGACGAACTAAATCCATAAACCATTCCCAGCTCTTATTGTTCTCACCCTCGTTAGTGCGAATGCTAATGGAATCACCGTCCTCCGTGATCAATACCAACGGCAAGCATCAACGCACCATGGTACTTCCCGTAAGAACGCGGGCGCCAATCGATATCACAGCCCGCAATGCTTGAAAGCCTCTATGCATTGCCCAAAGGACCAAGACACCCTCACAAGGACATGTTTCATAACACTCCATCGCGATCCATTCGGTTGTCGTGCCAAGGATAAAACTCCATGCCCGGATTCTTGGCCGCATAGCCGTTAGGATTCGAGGAAGGAACCCGTAAGCCTCCTTCCAATCACCCCACGAATCGCACGCTCTCGCTGGCCTCCATGCTTTCCCATACT
The DNA here is from genome assembly GCA_036346255.1 of Ampelocalamus luodianensis. Classification (NCBI taxonomy): domain Eukaryota; kingdom Viridiplantae; phylum Streptophyta; class Magnoliopsida; order Poales; family Poaceae; genus Ampelocalamus; species Ampelocalamus luodianensis. The sequence goes on from CM070631.1 coordinate 15,200,396, forward strand.
TCATGCGGTACTTAATGAACCAAAATATAACCTCAATGAGGGTGGCGATGGTCACATCGGATCGACACCCACAACCCCGATAATGCGCCTTGCAATGAAATTAGCGGTCGCTCAAGGTGCTCTCGACACTCGAGCAGCCCCACAGAGTGAGGCCGCTTCACGCTCGCAATTTTCCATTGATTGTCCCTAGTTTTGCGCCCCATACCTTCCATCCACACCCTTTCACACCTCACTGTACCTCTTGTTCACATCGAGTGTGTCACTACGAACTGACGATGGTGACGCACCGAGTATTCTTGCAACCAAATCTTCATGTCCTCCAAGGTTGGAAACAACATGTTCTTCCGTATTATGTCGTCTCCGGTCCGCAATGCCATTCTGCTCTTCAACCCATTAGCACAAACCGCCTTATCACCATAATCGACATCATCGAATGCATGCACCAACGGAACCTCACCCATAACATCGGAAGAACCCGCCTTCCTCGCAGAGGAGAAAAGCGGTCTGGTCGCCTCATTTTGGCCGAGCCCATCCTTCGTTGGAATTCACTTCACGGGTTGTTCCTCACGAAACAACCTCCTCAAGCTCATTGTTCATTACAAAGGCCATTAAAATCAGCCACCGGTCAAGAACATGTTGCGGGAAGAAACCGACACATGCACCGATAATGTGTGGGCAAGGTTGGTAGGACTGACGCTAACGATTCAGCGAAGGTTGCTCCTCCATTGGGGGCCTCTGCACTATGGAGATCAAGGTCTACTTCCTCCATGTTGCCATTCACCACATCCAAATTGTCCGCAAATCCTCAGAACGCGTTGATTGTTCTCTCCACCGCCACTTCCAACGAACTGACCGAGAGGCGAGCACAAGATCTTGTATGTGTCCCAATCATCGCCGATAAGATTGGCACCAAACAGCGTGCACTTTACAACCCACACCAAAGATCATATCGCCTCGCATCCGAACAACGACCCTGTGCTCGTCCCATCGAAATGTCGACTTTATCCTACTCAACAGAGTTGGAAAGTCCGTGATTCGCGAAACAAAAGAACGGAACTTCCATACCATCAAGTCGACATCACTACCCGCTTGGCTAATCGGTCCACAGGTGAATACACGCATAGCTTTATCCATCTACATCCAACAAAATATTGCAAAGTCATAACCGCATTCCATATGTATGAAATATCGCAATCAACATTGCATAAAACAAAAGTTGCGCAGTTCGAAGGTACAAACTAATAGTTCATAACAGCTTTATTGTACTTTTGTCATCTATAACTCTCATATTTCTCTAGAAGAGACTAACGCTGTATTTAGATGTGTTAGGCCATACACAGTGGACGAATAACACCAAGAAACAATGAGATGCAAAAAGATCAAAATCCTACACTATCCGAGTCTCTCGTGCTCGCCACGCCGAGATCCCGTTTCGAGACCGCCCAAACCACGTGTTTGGGACCGCCGAGCTTGCCTCTCGAGTGCGACCTACACTACCCGGATCCACGTGCCCTGTGCACGCCGAGATCCTCGTTCGAGACCGCCCAAACCACGTGTTTGGGACCGCTCGTGGCTCATTCCCGAGTACGCCAGACTTCGCCTCCCGGCACGCCAGAGCTACACGCTCGGAGTGCCACGAACCACTCGTTCGGGAAATCTGATATGCAGAAAGGAGATAAGTCATATTTTTGTCGCCTTCAGCCTATATTTTATTTCTATAGAGGTCCTTTCTATACAATCCCCCTTATGTTGATTTCTATAGAGGCAGTAACGAGGGGATGATCAACTCTTGAAGAAGCAATATGTGGCTCAACGTAATATCTTTGCCATTTCATTCTACGAAAATGTCCACTTTACTCCCCCGAGGTATCTACTTTGTCCGCTTAACTCCCAAACTCCAAGAAACTGCTTTACTTTATCCCCTAACTTGGTTTTGACTAGTGGTTTTGATTGCTTGATCAGATTCTGATTTATGTTAGATGTCACGACTGAGACAGCGTGGATTGGGTCGCATATAATCGACAAAACCCTCACCTCTCGACTTATCATCCCCACACAAAATCGACAAGAGCTTTTGGAGATGTGATTGGTACTGACATGGCATCGTTGGACCTGCGCAAGTAACAAACAGGATAATGGATTTGTGCCTTATGCAACTCGAGATTGAGATTAACTGTGCAGAGTTAACAACACAGATAAATAGATATCATCCAAGCAAGAACCTATACACCAAGGTAATCAATCATACAAAGTGTAACCATGCAAATGCAAATGAAACTAGTGATATCATCACTAAATTCCAGAATGGCAACATCTATATTGTAACATCCCAATTTTGGGCTTGTGTTTCAAATGTAAGAAAATGAGTAGAAATTAAAACTTTTCTTACATCATGTGTTTCTGCTTGTATTGACAAGTATTGTACAAGACTTATGGAGATGCAAAGTCACAAGTCTTTTGATCCAAATCTTGTTCCTTCAAAAACAATCTTGTCAAACCTTTTGATCATTCTCTGGAGATATTTTTCCTAAGTTCTTGGGATGGTATGTGACCCCTCTGAAAAATTTCACAATTTTTTTGAAATTGTTTGAATATTTTAGAGGGCAGTCAAACCTGTTTGACTCTCAGTCAAACCTAAAACCAGTACCTTGTAGAATTTTTGGAGAAAAATATAATGCATAAAAACCTCTGCAAATTTTACCCAAGGTCAATGTCTCAGTCAGCAAGCTCCTGTAAAAATTTCAGAATTTTTGGAGTTATTTTGCTACCCCAAATAAATCCTAAAAAGTCTCAGCATATTTAAAACCTAAAACCTGGTTCACTGTTCCTTGGGTTCGAGTCGGGCTCGAGTCCGAGCCACTTGACTCGGTCAAACCACCTAGCTGCACCGAGCCGCATTTTAAAACGCGCGTGCGATATCAGCCATTGGATTCAAATCGCTCGGCCCACGTTCGTGTGAGCATTCGGACCCTCCGGTTGCATTAACCAATCGGGACCGTTGGATCTCAATCCAATCGCCCGCATTTTGAAGCAATCTGACCGTCCCGCGGCTCTTTTAAATCGCATCGCCCATCTAAAATCCAACGGTCGTGGTTGCTTTCTCTCTTCTTCTTCCTCCCTGTCCCGCCGAGCGCGCGCAACAATGGCGTAGAGAGAGAGCGCGGGCGCTTTGATGTGTCACCTCAAATTTGCTTGCCAACGCCTCTCATGGGCATTTAATGCGCACTGTGCTTTCTCCTCCATTGTCACCGTGCTCACTTGCTCCCATCATTTCTTGGTCCATGACCGTAGCATGAACCGAGCCCACCATGGACTCTGTTCTGCTCAAACCCTAATCCCTTCCCTATATTGCCCTCTAGGTCCTCCGGTGTTCTTTTACACCACACTTAGCTCCTCTCGTGTTTGAGCTCAAAACCATCTCAAACCTTCAATCCACCATTGTTGACCCGAGGGCTCCAATGGCGGCCTTGGTGTCCAAAGTGGTTCATCTTCAACCTTTCTTGCACCCTCTTGAACTCCTCAACCTCCTTTATATTTCCTAACTTGATTTTGGGTTGCATTGCAGAATCACTCAATTTTAAGTTTGGAGATTTTCTATTGGTTTCACCCCTTTCTTCTCCAAACTCAGTAAGTGGTTCTTTTGCAATTATTTGCTTTTGAAGCCTCTTTGAGCTATAATGAAGTGTGGTGATGATTTGTTCCACCCATTTTGCTCGTAACCTCATCTTCCACTTCATCTTCTTCGGCCCCGTGGACTTCATCGTGTTCAAGTCTTCCCGCCATCTTTGGAGCTCCTCTGTTAAGGTAGCTTCTATATAGTCCCTAGAAGTCATGGCACTCGCTTCCTTGGACCGCATGGAGCATCTTGCTATTTTCGTGTTTTGCCGTGTCGGCCTCCTTCTTTGTTTTCCGCTCGCCGGCTGTTCTGCACTTCCACCGCCGAGGTCATCATCATGGTCCGCAACACTATTGCGAACCCATTTTGATAGTTTGTGCCGCCGCGATCGAGTCGCCGCGACAAGCCGTGAAAGCCACTCGGTTTTGTCACCGAGCCCTGCTATCTAAATATTTAGGACACGCTTAATGCTTAATGATTGCCAATCGTAGAGCATTAATGGTGTCTTAATCTGGCCTAATGTCTGACTTACATGTGGGTCCAGCCCCCGTAAATCACCCGCTGGCGTTTATCTGTGCGTTTAGGCATCATTAATGTTAATCTTAGGTTAATTAAGTGTCGGTGTTTATTAGTCGTCAGATGTCCTCGTACACCGCCGTGGGCCCATGAGCTTAGCGCCAAAATCAAGTCATTAGGGCTGATTTTGGGTTTAGTTATTGCTAATCATTGTTAGCAATAAATGTGTCCGAAATTACCTTTTTGGGTCACTGACGTGTGGGCCCTCTCGTCCCTAAATCACCATCGTTCAAAATCATTAGGGCACATTGATTGCTAATCATCATTAATCATTGGTCATTAGTAATTAATTAGCCGCCTAAAAACCTTCTTTAAGTCCTTTGTGGGTCGCGCTTGGCGTCAGGCATCGTGTGTTAAATCTCGCATGTGTGACTCTCACCACCGACATGCGCCCCACGTGTCAAGACTCATCGATTGCACTTCGATCTTGGACCACCGCCCATTTTGCGATCCGCGCTCAGATTTCGATGCGTTCGACCCTCCGTTCCTCATCATTCTTGGCCGCCCATCACTTGATCCGCGCCCCGATCGCGCGTAATCGGACCTTCCGACCGAGGCGTGATCGGAGCCGCTTCATCCTTAGATCTGCGGCCGTGGATCGCCGAGGCAACCGCACCGCCCGCTGCATCCTTCCTCGTGAGCCGTTGGATTTTGATCCAACGGTGGGCTCTCGTTATGAATCGCGCGCGCGCTGTTCTCCGCGGCGTGTGGCTCGCCTCGATATTGCATCAACGCCCACGAGCATCCACGCTGCTTAATTTCGGTTGGGTTGGTTTTTATTTCGTAAGTATTTATTTATCAACCAAAATTGTATCAAAACTTTAGAAATTCATAACTAATTTAAGATAAATCCTTTTTACATGAAACCAATCGCAATAAATTTGTATTTCACTAAAGTTTAATATAAAAATGCTTTTAGCTATGCTTGGTAGTAGAAAGTTCGTAATCTTTAATAGCTTGTTTTCGCTATTTTTATATATTCCGAATTGTATTAAAACTTGGAAAATGCATATCTTTTCTCAGATATCCGCTAATTGAATGATTTTAACTTTGATAAATTTGTTATTAACTAAACTTTAATCTAAAAATGGTGGTAGGCCTAAATCACACTAAAAATATGTTAATAGATTTAACCTTATTAGTAGCAATTAAAAATTCATTTAATGATGTAATAGACACAAGAATTCTGAAATCCTAAAAATAGAAATTTGATGCTAGGAAATCCCTCTGTTATCATACTATAATGTGAGATGGGTTTGCACTGCTTATATTTCTCGAAAGTGCATTATGCTAGTTTTGCATCCTAGAAAATCATAACTAAATCATTTTAACTCCAATTAAGATGAAACCACTTGTAATACCCTTAAAATGTCAGTAGCAACCTATCATAAAATTTTCAAGTCCAAAACCTCTAGAAAATATTTTTGCTACAATACCTTATTATGGCCTAAAATGGGTTTTTAGGTAATATCTTTTGCACCACAAATCCAAATTAGGTTTTCCATTTCTATGTCTAGGTATATTCGTATTCTACCTTATGTATAAATTTCACGCATTTGGATAATTTTTGCTTGCTCGCTTGTTTAAGTGTGGCTCGCCTTATTGGTTGTTCTTGGTTCTTTTGCCTTCGCTTAGGATTCAACATTTGCGTAACCCCGAGAACGACCCTCCACAATAGCTTTGAGCAACAACAAGAAGGCAAGCGCTTGATCATGTTAATCCCAGATTTTAAGTATTTATGTTGATTACAAATTCTATGTATGCATTGCTACTTTGTGTTAATAGTTGGCCTAGTAGATGCATTTCCTTAGCAAATGATTATCCTCTACTACCATGAGCCTAGGTTACTTGGTCGTGATTTAGAGTTCATGGATGGGCTCTGTCACTTAGTAGTTGCGAATTAATTGCTTAGCCATGCTTAGTTTCCTAGGTAGAAGTGGCTGTTATCGACTTGTCGATAACCCCGATCACATAAAACTTATTATGGATTATGATTTCCACCTTGTGCCATGTCTACTTATGAAAACTAAAACGAAAACAAAATGATTTAGACTTGGGCACAATGGTATGATGGTGTGATTTTTGGTGTGGATCGAATGGTGCCGTGGTCAACAAGGACCGAACATCTTGTTACACTAAACCAAGCATTTTAGCGTGCTAACTACATTAGAGGGTATGGGACCTCTCTTGACTTAGTACTTTGGCGTGTATTGGCTCCAGTCGCAGGAGTCGCAGGAGGGATGGTGTTGGGAGCATTGTAGTGTCTCGAAAGACTTCACCCGTGATGGGTTTTGTTGTCTTTCGCTTGCAATGTAAGCATATGGGTTTCTATCCATATGAGCGCTCGTAGTTAATACACAAGATTGGAAATGTCTCAGAGGACTTAGCGGTGCTGGCCTACCTTCTGAGTGTGCTTGTGGCTTGAAGGCTCCAAGTGTGGGTACATTGGTACACCCGCAGGTTAAAACTATTCAATAGCCTCGCCCTAGGTTATGGACACGCTTGGCAAGGTCTTTCAAGAGTTAGACTACAACCTTTAAATTAAAACTTGATGGGTGGTACGAATCGGGATTCGTATATGTTGTGGTGACTATTGGGATAGTCGCCTGTGTGGTTACTTGTATGTACCTTTACTTATGTTACTTTGATAATAAAACAGATTTGCAAACTTGCTTTCAAAATGTATTACATTATTGCAAATAAAGTTGGCTTCATGCAAAATGAGACATACAATCTCCACCTAAATAAGCTTGCATGTAGTTTATGAATAGGTCCGCTATTCCACACGTCGATCTTAATGTACAAAGACAATCTTTGTACTCTTGCTACGCTTAATTGTTTTGTTGCAGAGGAAGAAGGTGAGCTTGAGGGGCCTCACTTTTGTGAGCTATGTTGTGGTAGCTATGGGCGACTAGCTTATGCCCTGGCCGGTTGCCTTGTGGGTGTATGGCTAACCTGGCCGACTTTTGTTCTAGCCATCTTATGGCACCTTTTGCTTCACTGTCTTTCTTGTATATTGCTCTATTTGGCCGGCCGCCCTTTGTAATAACTTTACTTTATGTATGTCGTTGTTGAACTTAATGATGTATGTGTATGGAATTGATGTGTAATTTTGTGATGATGTGCATATGCTGCAATTCTGGGAAGCATATGTCCATCGAGGCTTAGAGTGTTTAATTAGTAATGCCAGAACCATTTGGAGGTTAAGTGTTACTAGTTAAATATTCCGGGTCCTCACATATATCTAATCCAGATCTAACATATACACTGATAATGGACATATGACCTCCATTATTGCTTGTTAATACAACAACCATAGTATTGCTATCTGTTAATTATTTACAACCATCCAAAAGTGATTAATACAACCATCCCAAAGTGATTAAGCCACTGATCCGCGATATTACGCCACTGAACATTTAGATTAATACAATAACCAGCCATCCGTTAATTGTTTACAACCATCCAAAAGTGATTAAGCCACTGCAATTGTTCCGTCTTGTAATAATCAATCATCCACTATTTGGAACAATTTCACAAGTTGATTGATTATTACAATCGGCCACTGATCGAAAGTAACAAATACACAACACTAATTAACAAATTATGAATTAAGCATCTCACAAAATTTAATAGGATCCTGATCGCAACAACTTAGCTTGATCGCAACAACCATTTCTATACAATCTCCAACTCCACATGTCTATACAACCATTTCAAATCACAGAGCAACGGGAGGAATCGGGGAAAAGGGAGTTATACCTCGGTACAAACCACGGGGAGGAGGACCGGCGAGGAAGGGGACGGTCGGGCCGGATGTCGCCGCGGGGAGGAGCACCGGCGCGGGAGAGGAGCCACCGCGGGGGAGGGGCCGGCCGGACGGAGATGCCGGCGCGGGGGAGGAGCACCGCGCTGGGAGGAGCCGCCATGGGAGGGAGATGCCGCGCGGGAGGGGACGGCCGGCCGCGCGGGAGGGGCGGCAGGGGAGGGGCCACCGGGAGAGGCCGCGCGGGAGATGTCGGGCGGGAGGGGGACGGCCGGCCGCGCGCAGGAGGGGCCGACGGGGGAGGCGCCGGCGCGGGGAGGGGCAGGACGGCGGCGCGGAGACGAGCGCAGGGAGGAGCGTGACGGCGCTAGGGTTCGGGGTTCGCGTGGGGAGAGAAAAAACGAAGAAGGGGCTGTCCCGCGAGTATAAGTCGCCATTATCACGCCAAATATGCTAGCGTGACTAGTCGCCACCATCACGCCATACCTAATGGCGTGACGGATGCCACGCAAGCCCTCCACGCTGGCACGTCGCCCGACCGAGGACTTGCGTGGCATGTTGTGTCACGCCGCTCATGGTGGCGTGACAGTACGCTTTGGCCACGCCACGGGTTGTGGCGTGACCAAAGGGGTCAGATTTGGAAATAAAGTTCGCGAGGGATTAACTTTAAAATATTAATAAAAAAAGGATTAAATAATAAAAAAAATTCAAGTTTCTGCGAGAGAAACGGGGAAGCGCAGAAAAAGGTTGTAGAAAACGTGGGTGCAGTGGGAGATCGCCGACGCAGGAGTTTTCGTTGCGAGTTATGTGTTGTTGTATGTATATTTTTTTTTTTGTAGTGACCCTAAAACTTAGGAAAAATATTTCGAGAGGACGATCCCAAGATTAAACAAGGGTTGGAAAAGAAGGGTCATGACTTGGATCAAACGACTTGTGATTTTGTATTTCCATATTTCCTTTACAAGAATTTCTCAGAACACACAGGAAATACAAGATGTAAGAAAAGTTTTTAATTTCTACACACTTTCTTACATTTGAAACACAAGCCAAAACTTGGGATGTTACAAGTTAATCCCATTGCATAGTTTCTCGAATTGTTCACCCTGCAACAAACCTAGGGTATTATCCTCACCGTGAATTAGAGCCCTGAATGATTTGTGGTCTTTTTATTGTCTTTACGATATGATGCTTAGCAATGCTTAGTTACTGGTAGAATTGGGCGATTATCGACTTAGTCGATAACCTTGATCACACAAACTTATTATTACTATATAATTCAGCCTTCACGCTATGTTTATTTGTGAAAACTAAAAATGAAAACAAAATAATTTTGACTTAGGCACAATGGTAAGTTGGTGTGATGGAATGGTGCCCGAGTCAACAAGGACCGAACATCTTGTTACACTAAACCAAGTATTTTGCGTATAACCACACTAGAGGGTTTGGGACCTCTCTTGACTTAGTATTTTGGCGTGTGTTAGCTCCGAGTCGCAGGGGGTCGCAGGAGGGAAGATGTTGGGAGCATGGTAGTTGTCCGAAAGCTTTACCCCGGGTGGGTAGTTGTCTTTCGGCTTTACCATGTAAGCGTATGGGTTTCTATCCATACAAGCGGCTCGTAGTTGATACACAATATTGGAAACATCTCGTAGGACTTAGCCGTGCCGGCATACCTTTGGAAGTGTACTTCATCTAGTGGCAAAAAGGCGGTCTAAAGTGTGGGTACATTGGTACACCCCTGCAGGGTTTGATCTATTCCAATAGCCTCGTCCTAGGTTATGGACACACTTGGCAAGGTCTTTCAAGAGTTAGACTACAACTTTTTTAATTAAAACTTGATGTGGGTGGTACGAATGGGTGATTCGTGCTATTGTTGTGATGGCTATTGGGTTACCCATCTCCAGGATGTCTTTATGATTATTACTTATTGTCTCGTTGTTATTTATGCCGAAAATGAACCTCGAGCCTTCTCCTTTGATTAAAACCTGCATGTAGTAGTATCTAGGTTTGTTACTCGTAAGTCTTGCGAGTACATTTTTGTACTCATTTGCTTTGCTTAATTGTTGCAGAGGAAGTGGATCCCCAAGGATCGACTTTTGTGAGTTTTTGCGGTGTGGATGACTAGCTTGATGCCCTGGCCGGATTGCCTTGTGCGTGTGAGGCAAACCGGTTGGCTTTTGTCTCTAGCCATCTTATGGCATTTTGCTTCCGCTGTTGATTAACCCTTTTAGCTTGTCTTGGTCGGTTGGCCTCTCTTTTGTAATAACTACTATGTATGTCTTTTGCTTGTAAAGTTTAAGCTTAGGATCTGTGTGTTGTGTGGAATTGATGCAATATTTTGTAAAAGGGTGTGTATACTGCAATTCTGGGAAGTATACATTTTCCCGAGGCACGGTGTATTTTGTTTGTGATGCTAGAGTCAGTGGATGACTAAGCATTACAAGCTAAATAGACCGGGGTCTCACAAAGCTTGGTATCAGAGCCAGGTTTCGATCATCGTTGGCGGAATTAACCAAACAAATCGCTCCACCAGCTAACAACGACCTTGCACCACCAACCATAGAATCAAGAAAGATCTCTCAGTCTATCAATCCTTGTTATATCTGGACTTGGTAAGTTTCCCTGTGTCGACTAAAGTGTCACGCGTTTTCTACCAATCGAACCAAGATTTGTACCGATCATGTGGCTGAGCTTTCTGTCTCAAGGATCGTGAGCTTGCATGATGTACCGAAGACGATTGCTTCAGATCGTGGTTCTCTCTTCACCTCTCGTTTTTGGCATAGTCTACAAGAGGCTATGGGAACTCATCTTTCTTCCAGCTCAGCTTATCGTCCCCAAACTGATGGTCAGACGGAACGGGTCAACCAAGTCTTGGAAGACTCTGCCCGTGCTTGTGTTCTGACTACCCTCTTTCCTTCCGAGTGAACCAAACCTCGGGACAAGATTTTTGTAAGGGGGAGGTTTGTAATATCCCAAATCTCAACTTGTGTTTCAAATGTAAGAAAATGTAGAAATTAAAACTTTTCTTGCATCTTGAAGTTTTTGAACTTTCCTGCAATTCTTGTAAGGGAATTGTGGGAAATCAAAAACCCAAACCTCCAAATTGACTAAAGTCATGACCTTTCTTTTTCAACCCTTGTCCAATCTGGTGATCATCCTCTGAAATAATTTTTATGGGTTCTAAAGATGTTGTGTGACCCTCTGAAAAATTTCACAATTTTTAGAAATTGTTTGAATATTTTAAGAGGCAAATAAACCAGCTGACCTTTGGTCAAGCCCTAACTCAGAACCTTGAGAAATTTCTGAAGAAAAATGCTCAGCATAAAAACCTCTGGAAATTTTACATAAGGTCCATCTCAAAGTCAGCAAGCTACTGTCAAGATTTCAGAAATTTTGGAGTTAGTTTGCTACCTCTAAAAATTCCTCAAAGTTTTTAGCTCAATTTCAAACCTTAAGTCAACCTCCTAGAGCACCTTAGGCTCAGTCCTTGGGCGCGATCACTATCCGCTGTTGGATCTCCTGCCTACCGCTGAATATCTTCGGGAGCTCTTCAAAAGACCTCCTCTGTGTCTTTGTAAAAGACCCCCCTGTCGTTTGGACCGCCCTTGGTATCTTTGCAAAGACCACCTCTGGTCGGTGCAAAGACCTCCTTAAAGACCACCTCGCACCACTTTTTGCGTTGTGCAAAGGCCACCCGCTGGTCTTTTGCAAAGACAACCTCTAGACCACCCTTGGTCGTGTGTGCTGCGCGCCTTAGTGATCGTGGGCCGCCCATTTTAGATCTCAGGCCTCGATTCCCTTGAACGTTAGGACCGCGAACCTCACTTTAAATCGGGCCCTTCATTTCAAATCCAATCGCCAAGACCTCCCACACAATCTTCGGACTTAACCCAACCGTTTTGTTCTTTTGACCAGTCCTCTTTGAGCCTTTTCACCGACCGTGGGACCTCCCGAGCCCGGTCATCATCGCTTTCACACGCATGCGCAGTGCCAAAGCCACGGCAGTAGGGAGTAGTGCCTTGTCATTTCATGCCCTTGTCAATGGCTCTTTGCTGCCAACCTTTAATGCGTGTCAGCACCTTTTCCCCCAAAGTCTCCTTTCCACCTGCCCTGTCATTTCATGTACGTGCATGGTAGTGCCCTAAACTCAGTGCACCGTGGAGCTCAACCTTGCTCCGCTCCTTTGCTCCCTTCAGCTATAAAGGAACCCCGAGCTCCTCCTTAACTTCTTTTAGACACCATTTTGCGACCCTAGCTTTCCTCTCCATGCTCGTGTGCTCAAAACATCCGAGAGTCTTAGCCGCCATTGTCAGACCTTGGAGCTCCTCGGGAACATCCGAGCTCCAGTGGTTCAATTGCAACTCTTGAGCTCTTCTGACCACCTTGAGCATATCCCCTAACTTATTTTGTTTGACTTCACAAAGGTGTCAAATTTGGGACTTGCTCATTTTTGGCCGGGTTTGCCCTTCTTCCTCAACGCCGGCCAGCACCTTCGTCGCCGAAACTTCTTCGATCCTCCGACTCCTCCATCCCTGTAATCCATTCTTTAGTGCCCTAGTATTTGAACTCCTGCTCTGTTTGACCACTTTAGCTTTTGGAATTTTGTCGCTTAGTGCCTCCGCGGTCATCTCCAGCCTAGCCGGTAGGAGGTGTTCTAGCTTGGGTGTTTGGCACCTTTAGGTTCCTCTCGCTATTTGGAACCCATCCTGCCCTTGGTTCCCACCGTGACCGAGTCGCCGACAAGTGAGCTCAAACTCGTACTCGGGATTTTTGCCGTGCCTTACTCGGACAAACCCCGTAGCTTAATGATTAGCATTTAATTTGTCCTAGTCTAATCATCAGCTTTAAATATAGATCGTCGGTAAATCATGCGCTATTAAGTTTGGGACCGCTTAGATTAGATCCGCCATAAAGACCTCTCAAGTTAAATCTTAACCGAGGATCTTTCTCTCAGAAACCGAGTTGCCCGGATCTCCCCACTTATATCCTAACCCTTAGGACCTTCTTGGGTTTAATCTAGCTATTTAGATCAACCCCGCGAAAAGACCTCCGTAGTCGCTTTGCAAAAACCACCTCGAGACCTCCCTTGTCCTCTTTGCAAAAGACCACCCTTGGTCTTTTGCAAAGAAAACCGCAGACCTCCCCTCACAGACCTTAACCTTTAGGACCACCTCCGGCAGATCTTGACTAACTAATTTGTTATGCCTTTAGCCGCTTTGCTATGCCTCACCGCACCACCACACGCCTTGTATGAGCAGGATTTGGCTAACTAATTTGTAATGTTTTAGTGTAATTGTGCCATGTTGATTGTGTGGGTGTCTTGTTAGACATTTATTCCCACCGCGCAAGTGGGGCTTCCGAGGATGATTAGTCCAAAGGGTGAAACCTAGCGCATAAGTACACTAGGACATAACATTGTAAAGGCCTCATGATAACTGCTCAGTCGCACGCCTACGGAAGCGTGTATTGGCCGACATAGTGAGCATATCATCTCGTGTGGGTAAAGTTGTACAGATTCTGCAGAGTAGAAAACTATTCGAATAGCCGCATCCGCGGTCATGGACATGCTAGCAAGGCCACTTGCAGTTAGATTTGTTTTTGGTTTTTAAAATGTTTATTCAAATAATTGGAGGATGGTGAATCCTTGTGTAAAATTGGGCGGTCAGCCAAGTGATAGGAGGATATCCTTCACCTGTTCTTTGGAGGTTATCCACGCTAGAACATTGACATATAAAAATCTGATTTTAGTTATAATATGAAAATGGCCTTGGAAATTACTATAGATATTTAAACTGAAAATGTTACTTTACTAAAATAACCCTACCTTATTCACTTGTTTACCTTATGCATGCATTTTCACCATATTGGGTGTAGCTTATGATACACGGTAGTAGTGCCCACTCTGTCGAATAACTTTATTCAGAGAAGATTTCTTCCCGACGGTGAGGACCAGGACGTTTAGGCCTTCGACTCGCACGATTGCTTGCTAATCGTGGCTCACTTTTATTACTATGCTTCCGCAATGTTATTTGTTATTTGATATTTGTTTATCAGACTCAGTTGTATTAAACATTTGATTACTTAATGTTATTTACGTTCTCGTGATATGATTGTGATGCCAATTTTTGTGAGACTGTGTACACTGAAAATTTCGGATCGTGTATGAACACAGAGAATTCGGATCCTTTGTTCTCGGTTCGACAGGGACTTTGCCGTGCCGGCATACCTTTTGAAGTGTGCTTCATCTAGTGGCAAAAAGGCGGTCTGAAGTGTGGGTACATTGGTACACCCCTGCAGGGTTTGATCTATTTGAATAGCCTCGTCCTAGGTTATGGACACGCTTGGCAAGGTCTTTCAAGAGTTAGACTACAACATTTTCAATTCAAACTTGATGTGGGTGGTACGAATGGCTAATTCATGCTATTGTTGTGATGGCTGTTGGGTTACCCATCTCCAGGATGTCTTTATGATTATTACTTATTGTCTCGTTATTATTTATACAAATAAAATTCAGATTGTTAAAACTGCCTTCAAACTATTACTTATTGCAAATAAAATCCGCTTTATCCTGAAAATGAACCTCGAGCCTTCTCCTTTGATTAAAGCCTACATGTAGTAGTATCTAGGTTTGTTACTCGTAAGTCTGGCGAGTACATTTTTGTACTCATTTTCTTTGCTTAATTGTTGCAGAGGAAGTGGATCCTCAAGGGATCGACTTTTGTGAGTTTTATCATGTGTGGACGACTAGTTTGGCGGCTTGGTCGGATTGCCTTGTGGGTGTGAGGCAAACCGATTGGCTTTTGTCTCTAGCCATCTTGTGGCATTTTGCTTCCATTGTTGATTAACCCTTTTAGCTTGTCTTGCCGGTTGGCCTCTCTTTTGTAATAACTACTATGTATGTCTTTTGCTTGTAAAGTTTAAACTTTGGATCTGTGTGTTGTATGAAATTGATGCAATGTTTTGTAAAAGGGTGTGTATACTGCAATTCTGGGAAGTATACATTTTCTCGAGGCACGGTGTACTTTGTTTGTGATGCTAGAGTCAATGGATGACTAAGCATTACAAGCTAAATAGATCGGGGTCTCACAGGGCACCAACCATTCACACCCAAAATCACACCATCTTACCATTGTGCCCAAGTCTAAAATATTTTGTTCTCAGTTGTAGTTTCTCAAATATCAAAGTACAAGATACTGGACATAAAACCATAATAAGTTTTTATGTGATCAAGGTCATCGACTAAGTCGATAACCGCCTAATTCTACCGATAGCTAAGCATGACTAAAAAACAATAACACGTGAACTACTAAGTGGCAAAGGCTCATTGTGAGACCCCGGTTTATTTAGCTTGTAATACTTAGCCTTCCATTGCCTCTAGCATTACAAACAAAACACACTGTGCCTCGATGGACGTATGCTTCCCAGAATTGTAGCCCATATACATCTTTACAAAATCATACATCAATTCCATACATCACAATATAACAAGTCTAGCAAAAGACGTACATAAAGTAGAGTTATTACAAAAGAGCCGAGCCGGCCATATGACATAAAAATAGCAATAACAGCGGAAGCAAAAGTGCCATAAGATGGCTATAAACCAAAGCAACTGACCGGGCCGCCAAGCTAGTCGTCCCAAAAGCCTTACATCTCACAAAAATAAGGCCCTTGGGGCTCACCCTCTTCCTCTGCACACAACAAGCAATGCAGGTGAGTACAACAATGTACTCGCAAGACTTACGAGTAACAAGTCTATACATAGCTACATGTGAGCTGAATTCAAAGGGAATGGTTATATGGTTAATTGGACGCATAAAGCAGCTTTCATTTGCAATAATGTAATAGATTGAAGGCAATTGGTAAATCTATTTTTAATCATTGAAATAACAGCCAGTAGCAATAAATAATAAGTGACCACCTAGAGGTGACTAACCCAATAGCCACCACAACATAGCACGAATCCCCGATTCGTACCACCCATCAAGTTTTAATTAAAAGTTGTAGTCTAACTCTTGAAAAGCTTACCCAAGTGTGTCCATAACCTAGGATGAGGCTATTCAAATAGTTTTAACCCTGCAGGGGTGTACCAATGTACCCACACTTAAGACTGCCTTTAAGCCACAGAAAACACACTTCCGAAGGTATGCCGGCACGGCTAAGTCCTACGAGATATTTCCAATATTGTGCATTAACTACGAGCAGCTCGTATGGATAGAAACCCATACGCTACATGGTAAAGCCGAAAGACAACTACCCACAGGGTAAAGCTTCGGACAACTACCATGCTCCTAAACACAATCCCTCCTGCGACCCCCTACGACTCGGAGCCAACACACGCCAAAGTACTAAGTCAAGAGAGGTCCCATACCCTCTAGTGTGGTTAGCACGCACAAATTGCCTGGATAACAGGGACTCACAAGATGTTCGGTCCTTAATTGACCCGGGCACCATTCCAGTCAAACCCAAAAACACACCATCTTACCATTGTGCCCAGGTCGAAATTATTTTGTTTTCAGTTTTTAGTTTTCACAAGTAAACATAGCACAAAAGCTAAATCATAAAGATCATAATAAGTTTGTGTGATCAAGGTTATCGACAAGTCGATAACCGTCCATTTCTACCAGTAGCTAAGCTACTATGACAAGGGCTCATCCAATGAACCCAAAATCACAGCAAGTAACCCTAGGCTCGGTGTAGAGGATGAACATTTTCCTACAGATTATGCATCTAATAGGTCAACTACTCGACAATAGTTTAAAACAAGATAGCAATGCATACGTAAAATTTGCAAACAACATATTAGAATTTGAAAATAGTAGGAACAATATGATCAAATGATGCTACATCTGCTTGCCTTGCTAGAGGACAGGGTCAGGCTGCTGAGGATCGGATTCAAGATCAATAATATCTTCGGAACCTAACGCAAAAATTCAAATAAACCAACAAGAGCGAAGAACACCAAATAAAACTCAACAGCAAAAGTCATCAAATCTCATAAAATTTATACAACAGCAAGGTTGTGATTTTAGACAAATTTAGAAACAAGAATTATTCAATTTTGACTAAGCATGCAAAAGTTATAGCTAAAACAAATTCTCTCAGCCTGGAAATTCAAACTAAATTAATTGCTGGTACTATTTTTGGCAAAAAATTCTAGAATGACATGGAACCTGAAATTTTTATGGTAGGTAGAAAATGGTATTCTAAGAACGGCAAAGTTGAGTTTACTCAATTTGGAGTTAAAATGAATTACCTATGATTTTTTTAAGTTGTAAAACTAGCACATATCATTTTTTAGAAATATAACCATGATCAAAACCTATTTCATATTAAAGTATGCTACCATAGGAATTTTATAAGCTTGAGTTTGCTCAGTTTGAAGTTATATAGAAAAAGTTATGCATTTTCCAAGTTTTACTTGAATTTTTGGAATATTCAATAATGGCTGAAACAAGTAAATATTGTTTACAAAATTTTCTAGCACAATAATAATGTCTAAATGTATTTTTAGATTAAACTTCAGTTAAACAGGAAATTAACATAGTTGGAATCATTTAAAAATGGATTAAAATGAATTAGTTATGAGTTTTCAAAGTTTAAAGCAATTTTTAGTTGACAAATAAAGGCTTACAGAATTAACAAATCCAACTAAAAAAGAAATGACGTGGAACAACGTGGTCCTTTGATTCGGGATCCAACGGCCCACGCGCGTTGGAGAATAGTATACGCGCGCGGTCCAAAAAGGGGGCACTTCATGATCAAGATCCAACGGTCAAAATGAACGGGGCGTTCGGGTGACCCGAACGGCCCAATCGATCTTGACCGCAGATCTAGAGATGGAGGGCCCAGATCAAGTGCGGTTCGGATGACCCGAACAGCACATCAATCTCGGCCGCTGATCGCGAGATGGACGGCCCGCAGCGGTTTGGGAGCTCGGGTGGTCCGAACGTTCCCCCAGATCTGGGCCGTTGATCACAAGATCGTCGGTCCACGATCGACTAAGTGTTGCGCACTCACGCACATGCGTTTTCAGTGCACGGAGGGGTTTAATGATGCGGGCCCACATGGCACTGACTCATAAGGTCATTTTAGGACAGCCATTAACTACTAACAATGATTAGTAATTAATGAACCCAGACTTTGTCCTAATGACCATGCCACTGCGGTTTAAGCATATGGGCCCACATGGTAGAGACACAAAAGGCCATTAGGACACATTAATTTCTAACCAATGATTAACAATGATTAGCATTTAATGATGTCCGAGACGCTGACGCCTGCATGCGAGGGAGTGTTTAAGGGGCTGGGCCCACATGTAAGTGATACATAGAGCCATTTGGACAACCCTTAATTACTAACAATGATTAGTAATGATTAGCAATTAATGGTGTCTTAACGACAATACTACAACGCCCGTTTTCGTGTCCGACAAAACCCGAGCGCGATAGAAGGTCGTGCCGCCGTGGTTCGCCACGGCGGCGCAACTAAAGGCCAAAATGGGTTCGCAATAACCTTGCGGACCCAATGGTGATGACCTCGACGGCGACAGCGGCCCACAATGCCGGCGAGCGGGAAATAAGTGATGGTGACCAAATCGGCCGAAAATCAAAATAGCCAAAAAGCTCTGCATGGCCCAATGAAGCGGGTGCCACAGCATGTAAGGACTAATAAGAAGCTACCTTAGCCAAGAAGAGCTTCAAAGATGGTCGGAGAAGCTCTAACAGTGGAGAAGCTCGCCGGAGTTGAAGAAGATGAAGTGGAAATAAGGGCCTGAGCAAAATGAACACCACCAGGTGGTCAAAATAGCTATATTAAGGCCCACAGAAGGTCCATAAGAAATTAATTGCCAAATGAAACCACTTACGGGAGCTGGAGAAGAAAGGGGATGATTTCGGCCGAAAAGATGAAAACTTAAAATTGAGTGATTTGTGTGAATGAAACCCAAAATTAAGTTAGGGGAAATGCATAGGAGATTAAGGAGCTCAAAAGGGTACGATAAGAATTGAAGATGAACCACTGGAGCACCAAAGTCTACAATGGAGCTTCACGGCCTCTAATGGCGATTTGAGGATTTCAGTGGTTTTGAGCTCCAAAACAGATAAAGAGCTAGGGGTGGTGTAAAGGAATACCAGAGAGGTTTTGGGGGCTTTATATGGAGGGAGGATTAGGGTTTGAGCGTGACCTAGCTCAATGGTGAGCTCGGTTCATGGAGCCGCCATGGACCAAAGAAATGATGGCAGCAAGTGAGGCACGACTTTGGCCGAAAGCATTGGCACGCATTCAATGCCCAAAGAGAGATGTTGACGAGGACGAGCTCGAAAAGACAAGCCACAATTGCTCTCTGCCATGGCTCGCACGCGCATACGGGCACGCGAGGAAGAAGAAGAACAGAAGAAGAACGCCGTGACCGTTGGATTTAAAATGGACGATCAAGATTTAATGGCGACGATCGGGGGTCTCAACGTTACGCTCAAACTGGAACGTCCGATTTGGATCCAACGGCTGAGAGACGCGCGCCTTATTTTAAAGTGAACCGGTACCCTTAGTTGGATCGACTCGACCAAGTAGCTCGAGCCCGAGTCCGATTCTAACCCAACCAGTTTTGACTTAGGGTTTTGAATAAGAGCCGAGAACTTTGAAGGATTTTTAAAGGTAGCAAACTAACTCCAAAAATTCTAAAATTTTACAGGAGCTTGCTAACTTTGACATTGAACTTGTATAAAATTTTTAGAGGTTTTATGCAGTACAATTGCCTCCAAAAATTCTGCAAGCTGCTGAACTAGGGTTTGACTAATACCAAACAAGTTTGATCGCCTCTAAAAATATTCCAACAATTTCTAAAAATTGTGAAATTTTTCAGAGGGATCACATACCATCCCTAGGATTTAGTAAAATTTTTCCAAAGAATGATCTCAAGTTTTGACAAGAATGTTTTTGAAGGGTCAAGATTTGGATCAAAAGACTTGTGACTTTGTATTTTCCATATTTCCTTTACAAGAATTGTTCAGAACATACAAGAAATACAAGATGTAAGAAAAGTTTTTAATTTCTACACATTTTCTTACATTTGAAACACAAGTCTAAACTTGGGATGTTACACTCATCCAACGAACCCTAAATCACAGCAAGATAATCCTAGGCTCAGTAGTAAATGATGAACATTTGCCTACGGATTATGCATCTAATGGGTCAACTAAGCGACAATAGTTTAACAACAAGATAACGATGCATACATGGAATTTGCAAACAACATATTAGACTTTGAAAATAATAGGAGCAATATGATCAAATGATGCTACATCCGCTGCCTTGTCGGGTAGTGCTCTTCAGAGAGGATCACTCTCGTGCTCAACCAATTCTTCATAACCTAACGCAAGAACGCGAAAATCCAATAAGAACGAAGAACACGAAAGAGACTCAAAACCCAAAGTCATCCAAAATCCAAGAAATTTACACAGCAGGAAGATCATGATTTAAATGAATTTAGCAACAAGAATCAATCCATTTGGACTAAGCATGCAAAAGTTATAGCACAAACAATTTCAGTTTGCTGGAAATTCAAATTTAAATTGTTTTTTGCTACTGTTCATGGCACAATTTTTCAGAAGGTTTTTGAACATCAAATTTTTATGGTGGACAGAACATGGTATTCTAAAGACAGCAAAATTGGGTTTACTTCATTTGGAGTTAAATTGAATTACTTATGATTTTTCTAAGTCATGAAACTAGTGTATAACATTTTTTCAGAAACAAGGACAAACATAAGACCTGTTCTATACTAAAGCATAATAACAGAGGAACCTAACACATTTTAGTTTGCTCAGTTTGGAATCACAGAGAATTACTTAAGCATTTTACAGGGTTAAAGTAATTTCTAGAGCACTAATTAATGCTAAAGCAAGTTAATACAATATATACAATTTTCTGGTATAGAACAGTGTCTACACACATTTTTAGATTAAAGTTCATTTTAAACCAGAGCTAACACAATTTGAATCACCCTAAAAGGAGTTAAAATGAATTAGTTATGCACTTTTGAAATTTAACACAAATAACAGTTTGCAAATAAAAGCTCTCAAGCTTTTCTTTTAAACTAACTCATCCGGAGAGGTCGGGGCCGTAGATCTGAGATCGCATGGCTCCAGCGCACGGGAGCACAGCACCCGCGCACACGCGCGCTGAGGAGGTCTAGACTGTCAGATCTAGATTTGACGGTCCAAATCCATAAGGAGAGGTCGTAAGGGGTCGGTCTAAGAGAGGAGGTCTGGGACGGCCAAGATCTACCAGAGGAGGTCCTAGATGGCCTAGATCTTAGACTGGAGAGGTCCAAACGATAAGGTCTAAAAGAGAGGGGAGGTCTCCAACGGCTCAAATCTCCATGGGGAGGTCCTGAACGGTCAAGATCTACCTAGGGGGTGGTCCTAGAGGTGTAGATCTACGGGGAGGGAGGTCCTAAGGTTTTCTTTGCAAAGGGGACCCCGAGTGTGGTTCTTACAAAAAATGACCACAGGGGTCGTCTTTTGCACAGGGGTGATTCTAACGGTCCAGATTAAAACCAAGGAGGTCTTTAACGGTCACGATCTAAGCTGGGGAAGGTCCTGACCACTAAGTTTTTTATAGAGGGAGATCCTTCGGTTAAGATCTAACCCAAAGAGGTCTTAACGGCTACGATTAAACCTAAGAGGTCCAGGAACTTGTCAACTTACAACAACAGGACAGTACCTCGCTCTTTGCTCGCCGGCTTGCCGCCGGCGACTCAAGTCACGACGGCGCAAACCAAAAGTGGCAAAACATTCGCAATATAATTGCGAACACTTTGAGGGTACTCTCAACGGTGGAGCTGGCCTAAAACGCCGGCGAGCCGGAGAGAGGCGGGGGGAGCAAATACGGCTAAAACCGAAAATGGTGAAAAGTTTCGCGACGGTCTAATTTAGCGCACAAACACACAGAGACGGAGCTAGGGTGACAAAGAGGAACTAAAGGGGAACCAAGGGAGGACCTCGGAGGTCCTCAAATAGCTCGGGGGTCAACGGTTGCACGAGGACGAGGTTTAATGGAGATAAAACCTAAATCTCGACTGGGGCAGCACAGAGGCTACAAGAGCAGGTACAGCAGGGCTAAACACCATTTCCATAATTCCTTTACAAGAATTTTTAAAAGGGTCAAGATGTAGGTCAAAGAGGCTTGTGGTTTTATATTTCCATAATTCCTTTACAAGAGTTTTTAAAAGGGTCAAGATGTAGGTTAAAGAGGCTTGTGGTTTTGTATTTCTATAATTCCTTTACAAGAATTTTTAGAACATACATGAAATACAAGATATAAGAAAAGTTTTAATTTCTACCCATTTTCTTACATTTGAAACACAAGCCAATAATTGGGATGTTACAAATCTCCCCCCTTACAAGAATCTCGTCCCGAGATTCCGCTTACTCGGAGAAGAAAGACGGTAGTCCGCACGAAGACGATATTCCCGCTCCCAAGTTGCCTCATCCTTGGAATGATTTGACCATGAACTTTAATGAACTTGATGACATGATTCCTTGTTCTTCGCTCGATTCTTCAAGAATACGAACAGATGCTCATGTAGGTCAAATCTTCTTGCACATTGAGATTTTCCAATGGAGTTTCCTCGGTTGGAACACAGGGCACTTCTTCAAATGGGACACATGGAATACATCATGTACCCCTCAAGTGTAGTTGGCAACCCAACCTGTAGGCAACCTTCTCGATGATGCGATAAGGCCCAACATATCGAGGAGCTAACTTGCTCTTGACGTCGAAACGCTGATGGCCCTTCAAAGGAGAGACCTTGAGATAAACAAGGTCATTGGGCTCAAAGCTCAACTCACGGCGACGGTGATCCGCATAGCTCTTTGACTGGATGGCCGCGGCGCAAATGATCGTGAACAAGCTGAACTTGACTTCGGCCTCGTTGCTCGAACTGCATCAAGAACTACCTCTCACCGTCTCTAACCAGTTCAACAGGTTCTCGCACTTTCTCCCATACAAGGCCTCAAAAGGCGCCATGCCGAGATCGGCTTGAAACCGTTGTTGTAGGAGAATTCGCGAACGACAAGCACTTCTCCCATTTCTTCCCATAGAAAGAACACAAGCACGAAGCATGTCTTCAAGACTTGGTTGACCTCTCCATCCGCCCATCGCTTGGGGATGGAAGGTCAGGCTGAAAGAAAGATGAGTCCCCATAGCCTCTTGCAAGCTATGACAAACCGAGGTAAAGAGCACACCACGATCGACACAATCGCTTTGGCACACCATGCAAACTCACGATCCTTGATATGTAGAGCTCAGCCAAGGGACCCACGCGAAGCTGAGTCTTGACCGGAAGGAAGTGTGCCACTTTAGTCAATCGATCAATGACAACCCATATGGCATCATTCCCCTTGGACGAGCGGGGCAGACCGGTGATATAATCCATGCCGACGGAATCCCACTTCCATTCAGGCACTGGCAAAGGCTGAAGAAGGCCTATTGGACGCTGATGCTCAGCCTTAACACGACAACACACGTCGCATTCGGCAACGAACTTTGCGATCTCACGCTTCATTCGGGTCCACCAGAATCCCTAACGAAGGTCCTGATACATCTTTGTGGCCCCAGGATGAATGGACAAGGGGGAATCATGGGCTTCGCGGAGAATCAAATCCCGTAATTCCATGACCTTAGGAACCACAAGGCGCTGTCCAAACCACACAACACCATGTTCATCTTTCCAGAAGCACTTGTGTAACAGCCCTAGATTTAAGAAACAGTAATAATATACTTTATGAACAGTAATGGAATGTTGTTCATAACATTACTGTTCATTATTGAAATTTGGATGTGTTGTTACAAATTAAAAACCTTCCTTTTCTAGCCAAAATCCAAAACCTATTTGAAGTTTCAAAGGAAATACATGTCAGTGCTTGTATTATGACTGGGAAATATTTTTATTAAAGCCTAGATAAATTATCTTGCCCAAAAATAGTTTTTGTTGAATTTTTAGAAATTATTTTGCTCTTGATAAAAATATTTGACTTTAAAAGAACCTATTCGGGTTAATGTAATTCTTTATGTATTTTAACAAGTGATACAGTGGTTTTTAAATTTTATGTGGGACATATATGATCCCAGTAGCATTTTGGCAAAAGTTCATAATTTTACAAATTTATTTACTATTTTTAAAGCCCCAGTCAAACTTTTGAGGTTTTGAAATGAGTTAGTCAACTCTCTCTGCCTAAACCTAGTGGTTTGCATCGTGAGCGACTTGAGCCATGGGGTTAGGTCTAAACCGGCCGCACCCAACACGCTCACGCCGCGTGCCCAAACCTCCATCGAACGTGAGCCGTCGAATTCTTGATGAACGATCGAGATTCGCAAAGTCCGACCGCTATCCACGCACCGCGGCGATTTCCACCGTCGGATCTTCATCCAACGGCATCCGATCTTGATTTAAGATCCTATCGCACATCTAAACCTCAGCCGTCAGATTTCTAATGAGCGGGCTGTTGGTGATATGCCCTAGAGGCAATCATAGAGATGATTGTATCACGTCTATATTTATGATTTCTTGAATAAATATTATTCTGTTCCTTAAATGAATCGTTAGTTTTGAAGATCAACAAGTATGTGACTTGTTGGTGGAACTCTTCGACTTATATGATGTTGTTCTAAAAGTATCCTTGGTCGAATCTCACTAATCGGAACACCAGTGACCATACGACCAGTACATGTATTGATTGATGATCGTGTTTCACCGGTCATGGATATAGGGATATCGAATCAATAATGTAAACACATGTTAGATAACATGGGGTTGGATTGACCCACCTTGAGACACTATAGAGATTGTTATGATTCTATGTGTCATTAATTGGTCTTAAGTAATGATGATGTATAATCCTTAGACTGAGATCGCATGGTTCCTACATGTGTAATAGCGCTCTTAGGTTGCCAAACGCAGCTCGTAACTAGGTAGTTATAAAGGTAGCTTTGGGTATGCTATGAAACATGCGGAGGGATGTGACTGGTCGGATATGGGACTTGCCCTCCTAACATAACGGGAGAGATGTCTCCGCCCCTCGGTGATCGATAAAGAAAGTGCATGGCCATGCCACTAGTAGTCGGCGCTCGACCACATAAGGTTATCCGACGACTGATCGAGAAAATATTGAACAATCCATGGATGACACATTATCTCACCGGAGTTCAAACCAGATATCGTGAGGCAAAAGGAAAATACTAGAGTAAGTCGCTTAGTTCGATCGATCCGCATAAGTAGTATGGTGATACGAGCAAGTCGTGACTAATCGAACGAAATCACGAATGGTCGGGCCCGGTCGTAGGAGTTGCGAATCGTCGTGACCGAGTGCGAATCGGTCGTATAAAGATAGGACTGGTCGAAAGTGATGAGGACCTAGTCGAGATCATATTGCATTAAGGTTCGTCCGATATAATTTGTGTGTATTCGGAATCGTTTTGTCCGCTAGGGACCGCTATGACTCGTGATCGGAAAGGATTTCCGAGTCACAACCGATTACACATAAACCTAACGGGTCACACACTTAATTGGATGGAACAAACTAGTACGAATACGATTCGTCAAACGTGTTCGGATAGGATCCGACATGGGGCGCTATATATGGAGATGCTTGAAGCTAGTATAAGGACGGATGAGAGAGACACGTGAGTTGTTTTCCACCGAAACCCTAGCCGCCATCTTCTTGAGAGAGCCTTCCTGTGCGACTTGGTGCTAGCACACCGGCGTATGGTTGTTCCTTCTCTGGACGTGTGGATACCGTAGAGGCGCTACTGCAGTCGCTGTTGCACTGAAGACGATCCGTGATCTTCACAAGGAACCGCGGAGGTTGCTGGAGGAGACGATCGACCTCACGAACGTTGGACGATCATCTACGCACCACTACATCGCGCGCTCATCGTCGGACTAGGTCGCTCCGACTCTACTTTCGCCACACGCGCTCGGTGGTAATGATGTGTGATCATCTATCTTGCTTGGCATCCCGGTTTACGTGGTAGAAATTTTGAATTTTTGCTAGCGTAACCTACCAGATCCCACACAGGGTATCGAGCCATCCTCGCATAGTTTTTGATCTAGATCGGTCGCATATCTGGATATGTGACAAAGAGTAGATTGGATCTATTACTGGTTTGGTCTGATAACCTAGATTGGTTCATATGGATGAAACGATCTAGGCACTGGTCGATAGGATCGATCGTTGTTCGGCGTTAGTAGATGGGTTTTCCGAGGAGGCACATTTTAAGAGCACCATATGATTCGCTCGACTTGTTTTTCGACTATCTTGCATGATACTCCTAATGGTCGAAGTTCCGCCATCTGAGCACATCGCAGCAGTGTTATAGATAGTATGTGTTCATGTTGCCCTGTAGAATTGGATTCTATGCATAACTTGTTTTTGTAGGGTTTGATGTGAATAGTATGGCCCATTGTGTATGTGATGCATGAATGGATTTTCATGGCTCGCGTGTCATCTTCGTGAGATAGCCATCGAGCTATTA